>CM044014.1:28768949-28942076 GCA_024085815.1 Flaveria linearis
CGTCCCGTGATGGACGTGGCGATCATCCGATGCAGATAACGATGAGAGGATCTCGAATGCCGGTGACCCTACCCTTAGTCCTCTGAAACGGACCTCCAGCAATCTGAGGCCACCACTCTCTCAATGTGCCCTCCTCCATCTCAGTAATACCCTCAGTGAACAGAGGGGTAACAGTCTCTGGCTCATAATAAAGCCCGGAGACAACTGCAAACTGCTCAATGGACATCTGATGTGCATGTCCACAAAGCGTAAAAGAAATCTTTGAGCGCTCATCGTCCTCCTCCATCTCATCTGGACGAATATATGTAAATGTGGATAAAAACTCCACTACCAGCTCACGGTGGGACGGTAAGAATGCGATCTCAAAAAAGACGTCTCCACGGCGTATCGTCTCCGATAATAGCAGCAAGACGATCGCGCTCTCCCAACTCAGCCATAACCTCCCAATCTACGGCCTTTTGATGACCGATCTTCATTCGAATAAATTTTGAGCACTTAGCGTGCTCAATGGAACCGGCATCAAACTGCAGCCAAGGATGCTCGGCAATATGGTCAACAACGTCATCCTCAATCTCAGAATCGGAAGACATATCTGCACAGGTGAACAAATAGGTCAAAAACAACGTATACGTATATATATATAACACATATACATATATATATGTATATGTATATGTATATGTATATGTATATGTATATGTATATGTATATGTATATGTATATGTATATGTATATGTATATGTATATGTATATGTATATGTATATGTATATGTATATGTATATGTATATGTATATGTTATGTATATGTATAGTATATGTATATGTATATGTATATGTATATGTATATGTATATGTATATGTATATGTATATGTATATGTATATGTATATGTATATGTATATGTATATGTATATGTATATGTATATGTATATGTATATGTATATGTATATGTATATGTATATGTATATGTATATGTATATGTATATGTATATGTATATGTATATGTATATGTATATGTATATGTATATGTATATGTATATGTATATGTATATGTATATGTATATGTATATGTATATGTATATGTATATGTATATGTATATGTATATGTATATGTATATGTATATGTATATGTATATGTATATGTATATGTATATGTATATGTATATGTATATGTATATGTATATGTATATGTATATGTATATGTATATGTATATGTATATGTATATGTATATGTATACACATATACATATACATGTTATATGTATATATGTACATATACATATATGTATATGTATATGTGTATATACATATATATGTATATGTATATGTATATGTATATGTATATGTATATGTATATGTATATGTATATGTATATGTATATGTATATGTATATGTATATGTATATGTATATGTATATGTATATGTATATGTATATGTATATGTATATGTATATGTATATGTATATGTATATGTATATGCGTATATACATATATATGTATTTGTATATATATATTTACCCTATACGCCGCGTATAGGGCTATACGCCGCGTATAGGGTAGCAGCGTATGGGTCACAGGGCAACGTATTGGTCGAATCCGACCCTATACGCCGCGTATAGGACTATACGCGGCGTATAGGGGACCCACGTATGGTCCACAAGTCGCGTATTGCAACACCCTATACGCCGCGTATATATCTATACGCCGCGTATAGGGTACACACGTATATGTCTTCGTCCCCAACCAAAGAACTATACGCTGCGTATAGCCCTATACGCGGGGCTGTACCAGCGTATAGTTCTTTATACCAGTTTTTAAATCACGCATTATGGGGCATAAAACACTACTTTAACGTTTAAATCAATAAACAATTAACATAATAATGATGTATGAACAATAATACGTACCTGGATGTTGAAAAATCGAAGATCAATACGTGTAGTATAGTGCTATACGAGAGTGTTTTTTTTTGAAGTGTGTGTAAAAAATGAGAAAATTTGAAAAATATAGCGTACCGAGGATCTATACGCCGCGTATGGGTCTATACGTGGCGTATAGCTTATATTCTTTTTTAAATCGACACCGACCTATACGTGGCGTATGGGCCTATACGCCCCATATAGGTAAACTAATGTGACGTCGGTTGTCAGTCATTAATGTCGCATTAATGGTCGTACCCTATACGCCGGGCATGGGCCGCGTATGGACCCATACGCGGGGTATAGGGGGTGTCGATTTAAGATTTTGGGTGTCCCTTTATTAGCACCCTTGTTAAAACGGAAAATTGAGTTTAACTAATTTAAATCAGGCCAATAAGTCATAGATCAATTGATTTAGGAGGAGACATCATATGATCTTCTAAAATGGAGATCATGGGTTAGAGTTTCACTAGGTGTAATATGCTCCAAGTGGGTCAAAGGTTTTATCACATTGGACATTTGGATGATGGGTTTCTTTTGGAATGGTGGACGAGTCGGGTCACCAGCGCTGTCTGTGTTCGCGGGCATGGTGGCCTTTCACCAATGAGTTTACCCGGGTGAGCAGACTTAAAAATTATTCGTTAGCCGTTACAAAAACTAATTTAAATAAGTGTCTATTTACTAATAATAATACATATTTATTGATGATGTGGGTACTCAAATTTCAAAGATTATACAAGCCACGGAACGAGAAGCTAGAAACACCAGCTTCTTAGCATCTCCCTACGATAAATAAGAATAGTACACTTCAGAAAATCAATACGGCAATTTGGATACCAAATCTAAGTAAGCTTACTTCAAATTACACCCGCCTCCCTTGCCGAAGGTGCTTGCACCAAAAGGTAAAGTCCACATATACAAGTAAGACCAAGAAGAAAAGCTTATAGGCAGGACAGGCTTGAGAATTCCCTAGAGACTCTAGGATTGGGACGAGAACAACAGATAGTCCCCTAATGTAAGGTATAAAAAGTTTAAGCTGAATAATCTGTGTATAAAACTTTATAATATGACGATAATTGTTATAACAATAAACAAAATGAAAGTATTGTAGCAAAATGATCTAGTTTACTTACTTAAGCAAATCGAGAGACTCTCTTAGCGTTTTTTGAAGCAAAAATCCTGATCAAGTTTTCATTATTCATGCTCTTTAATATATCATTTTAAATAACTATCATGTAAATATATAAATATGGCTTTTGCAAACTAAAATGAGCCATACAAATACATATATATAAAATATAATATAATATTTTTTTAAAAAAACCTTCCTCCCCCAAGCGATCAGCCCTAGGTAGTCGACCGCCTTTGCCCCCCCTTAAGGGCTGGCCTTGCCTATAGAAATAGAAGCATAATTATCGAGGGCAAACCCTTGGCTGGGAAAACTCTGCCTATAAAAGGGGGATGTAAGGTTGTTCACAGGCTGAACCGAACTGAATCAAGCTAAGCCAAGCTCGAACTTCGCTAAAATTTCTAATCCGAGCTTAGATTTAAAACTGTGCTAGAAATTTAAGCTCAAGCGTGGCTTGTTTTTAAACGGAGTTGGCTTGTTTTCACTCTTTTTAATTTCATAACACATTTAAGAAATAAAATGGAAACAAATTCAATGTACTACATAACTCTAACTTTTTCTAAATCAGGCTTCACAAAATATAAAAATTAATTAAAAAAGTAAGTTCAAATTCAATAAAATACAAATAACTTCATCAACATTCAAGATTCGGATAAACACATTATTACCTTGAGAATTTCAAAATAGGAATTAGAGTAATAAAATTTGAGACTTGATACGTTACCTTGAAAACATCATATTCGAGACTTTAAATGGTAACCGGTGATGATGGTGTTTGAACTAGTAGTAACAACAATGGTGGTGGTGGGTCAATGTTGCTTGTGTCGATTTGAACTTGTATTGCTTGCGACAATAACTGGGGAGACTGTGATGGGAGGTGGGAACATGAAGGGTTTTAAGGTAACTAGTAGAAATGTTTGTGCGTTGCTGCGGTACGACTGTTGCACGATTTTTTAGGAATTCGTTTTTAGTCAGTATTGGCTCGGTGTTATGACGTACATTAAAAAATCAAAATATAATTATTGAATAAAACTAAATGAAAGAAAACAATTATGTATATTACAAATTATCTCAACAAGATTAGTGAACGTATGGGTGGTATTTGCAGTTGAATAGGGGTTTCGTTTTATGAATGTAGGTTAGAGTTTGAATATTATCTGATGTAACTTTTGGTGATGATTTGCATACACCAGAGAAAGTTAATAGAGAAATTCTTACCATAAATTATCATCTTGATTGTTATTGAGCTGTTAACAACCGGCAAAGGGAAAGGGGAAGAGGGATTAGTGCTCAATCGCAATGAATGAACGGCATTGAAAGTAAATGTCGGTTTTGTTTGGCCATGTGCATATGTTTTAGCATTTGTATTATAAACATCATATGTTATACTTTATTATAAGGGCATAAATGAAATAAAATGATTAATTTTTTAAAATTTAAGCATGACTTTTATATGAATTGTTCATTTACATAATCAGTATGTTGTATATTTTTCTATAGAAATCAATTCATTCATTTCATTCATGGTTAATTTTCATTATGCTATTAGTGTGCATGAAGTTGAAGCACAATTTAAGCTATTCAAGAGCATAAACGGTTCTATAGTTGATGACAGGTTAATTAGCAACGCTTCTAATAGAAGCATTTCTAATTAAGATATGTTCCTAAATTTGTTCTTATTACTCGCATAAAATATTATCCATTGATAATACTTTCACATGTATAATATAAATTGGGTGATAGTTGCTCGCTTTCTAATATGACAATTGCTTTTATGGTATTCATTACCCCATCTTGACATAAAATAGAGGTTGGTTATCGGGTAAGAAAACTTTTTTTAGATGTTGATTTTCGTGCCATAATGATTTCATTATAATTTGGAGCATTTAAATGTATAGTACATGGTTCTGAAATGGTGTGAAATTATTGAAGCAGTTTTGCAAGAGCATTGTTCTCGCACAAGTAGGAAGTTTCACCCTAAATGAAAATAATCCAGTTGTAGAATAAGCAACAACTGCTAAAACATTGGTCGTTAAGGTTTCCTTGCACATAAGAATCATAAAAATACCTTTATACCATGTGTTGACCTGCTTAGTGTATGAATCAAGTCTCACTTAACCAGCAGTTGCAACTACAATTTTGTCATTTGTAGCAGAATTTAATAACTCATTTAGTTAATAATTCTCTCTTAGTTTCATTAATATTAGTATTACAGTTTTAACTTATCAAAGTACACATTTTGATTTGTAATTTGAAAGCGGAGTGATTCCAACTTGGTAATAGCTTGCTTTATACATGACAACAAGGCTTATGGTTTGTTATGAATATGATTCAAACTTCAAACTTAACATTTTCTAATATTCTTAAGAGTATTGGTCAAATCTGATTGTGACAATGAATTTTCTAAGTTAAAATCCCATAATTTGTTAGCACGTATGCCTCTTATGAATTAGTAAAATGAAAAATTAAATGTTCAGCAACTAAATAGAATTCCACATAACATATGCATGTTTTCTTACTCTATAACTAACCTTAATTTTATGCTTTTTATTTGACCGATTAGTAAAATAAAAAATTAAAAGTTCATCAAATAAATAGAATCCCACGTAAGATGCATGTTTTCTTACTCTCTAACCAATCTCAATTTTATGCTTTTTAAATGAGCAATCAATTTGAAAGCGGTTTGACATGTTCTGAAGTAGATTTTGGTTTACAAGGTTTGTTTTTGGTTGCATATTTGTGTCTAAGATTTTTAATTTTTGGGCTTTTGTGTGTAGAAAATGTATAAGATACCTATAAAAACATGAATATGGTTTGCCAAAATGTTTGGTTCTCTTGTCATTTGGTGGGATGATCCATAATCACTTATCAAAAATCCCTTGTTGTCTAAAATGTTTCTATAATTTTTGTTGATTTAAATTTGTAAGTGGTCAAGTGGGTTAGGTGATTTGGTATATGAGCGATCAAATTGGAAGCAATTTTGACATGTTTTGAAGTAGATTTTGGTTGATAAGGATAGTTTTTAGTTGCATATTTAATATTTTTAACTTTTGGGGCTTTTAGGTGTAGAAAATGCATAAGATATATGTTAAAACATGAATATAGTGTCCAAAATGTTTGGCTTTCTTGTCATTTGCTAGGATGATCCACAATCAATTATCAACAACCCTTGTTGTCCAAAATGTTTCTATAATTTTTGTTGATTTAAATTGTGTAAGTGGTCATAGTTGATGGGTGATTTGGTTTATGTACACAAATATCATTTAAAGGTGTTAGTCGCGTGCTTATTGTTACAACATCTTCTTTTTTCATTTAATGTGATGTTCGCCTCGCAACACACACGAGTAATTTGCCTTCACACCAGTGACACATACCCTTCACCGGCTCACTTCGTCCAGTCTTCCACTGAGACCTTCAATCACCAATTTAATAAGCATTCAACACCCACATTCAAACCCCCTGGCTGATTGGCCTACCCACCGCAAATCTATATATACCGGCTGACACTAAATGGAACCCCTTCGACGCCATTCAAGTCGACCTTAAGGATTTGGTAAGTATGCAATTTCGATTTAGATTCCTTGTGCTTGATTATCTCACCTGCTTGCGGGTTTACGTCTATGTCTCTGTTTTGTTTATTGTATAGATACATTCTCACCTTTCTTATATCCGTTTTTTAACTTTTTGTATCAGTGAAGCGACTTCTTCTTTCGATCAACTTTATTCTGCTATGTGGTTTTACAGGTATGGATAACATCAACTTTTGTTGGTTTTTTGTTTGATTTTTCATGCTTACAACATGCATCTTATTTTATTTCTTTATACAATAGAGACTATGGTGATGCAATTAATCGGAATTCTTGAAATTTTTAACAGAGGAAAAGTTCAAGTGTTAGCTGAAATCTGATAGCAGCTGAAATCTGATAGCATTTGAAATAATACAAAATAGGATAGAAAGCATAGTAAACAATTATACAATTATAGAAAACAATTTTTCTAAAATAAGTTTCCTTGTATGTAGGCAAATTAATAATTTATGATGATGAAAATTCTTAAGAAGCGTTAATAAGAGAACCAATTTAAAATGCGTGTAAATGTTTATCCTACATATATATTAAAAATTCAAGGGTAAAGTAGACAGTGGTTATTTATCTATGTACAGGGGTTGGGTGATAGACTAATAAAGAATATTGATATAATAGACCATGATTAATGATTGCGTCCCATATTTAGTATACTGTTAACTATTCCTGGCAGCCCATTCTTTCATCGATACATGTAGCTTCACGTTGCTATTATTGGTGATAAAATGCATAATAGTTCACATTTTTTGTGCTTTGTTAGTAATAGTTGAGCTTCACCTGTTATCCATTTGAAGTGTAACTACTTTAACAGCTAATTCTTTAGCTTACTCTGAGGATATTTATTCTAAGACTTGTTTAGTTTCTTGTGTGAGTAACCCCTGATGGGTTTATAAGCAAAAATAATGTCTAATTCTATAATTATAAGTTAATGCTTAAAACCTTTCCGAAAAGAAAACGGGTCAAATGAATCCAAAAGGACCCGAAGGGAAATATTTATGCATATAGCATCTTAACCAGTTTATTTAAAAAGTAGATTTTTGTTAAATTTAAATCGTGTATTCAAATTTTCACCTCGTGGGCAATTCCAACTTAAAACTGCGAGCAGTCTTCTAATTATCATTGTTTCGATCCTCTTCTAAGTTTAGTAAAGAATACACATAATATGGTATTTAATAATAAAGTGTATTGTAACCATGTTGTCTTCTTATTTGTATTGTTATTTTCATCCTCTGCTAATTTTTTGTTTTCCGAACTTAATAACAATATCAATACCACCATACTAGATGTTTGCTTGCAAAAATAATTAGATATGACATATTTTGTTTTACTGACTTTTTATTTCAGATTCTCTTCAAAAGTAATAGGACGGGCAAACAACATGACAGTTCTTTATATGGGAAAAACAATATTTGTGTACAATGTAGTGATTTATTATTTGCTAAAATCGTTAGTTTTGATCATGGGGTTTACATGATTTGCATTTTTAGGCAATTGAAGGTGAATATGATGAAGGTTTTTAGGCAAGTGTATGATCGTGCATAGCCGCTTCATGCTTCCCCCTTGGGTATATTAAATCACAATCTTAAATTGTTTTATTCTTATTTTATGAATCTAATATATGGCATGCATATTTGTTTATTTGTAAAGTGCAAATAATTAGATAATAAGTTTCAAAAGGTAGATCTAAGCATTCACTTAAGATACTTTATATTTAGAAAAGGTTAAAAATTCAATTATTTTCTTTATCAATGTTTCACTGATGAAACCTTTAAATCCGGCTTCTATATCCGAATTTGGTTTAAGATAAATATTAGGAAGGACTAGCAGTTTAAGTAGACATGTTGTAGCATTATTGATTTAACATCAACATGCGATTTAAGCCCGGTCATCCGGGTAAACCCATTGGCGAAATGCCACCCACGCCCGCGAACACACACAGCGCTAGTGACCCGGCTCGCCTACCATTCCAAGGGAAATCCACCACCCAAATGCCCACTCTGGTAAAACACTTGACCAACTTGAAGCATATTGCACCTAGTGAGACTCCAACCTACGACCTTCACTTTGGAAAACTATAAGGTGACTCCTCCTAAACTAGTTGATCTAGGATTCATTGGCATAAATCATGCTACATCGTAGTATCACAAGGTAGGTGAGATCATTTATTAGACGGCTGATGTTAGATGAATATATGGTGAATTGGTGGGCATTCAATGAGAAACATTTATGCATCAAAAGTGTAAGCTTCATACTAACCCTTTCTTTTCTTTCACACCATATGTAATTCATTTTATGTGGGGTTCTAAATGCTTTCACTTAAATGTGTGATAGAAACAAGCAATGTTATCCATGAGTTGTTGCTGATACGAGCCGTGTCATGTTTACGAACTTCCTTATACGCATTGTTACATGAACATTAACGCACTTATTGTATATAAAAAAACATATTATGCATCGCGCGCTGCATTATAATAATTTAAAGTAAACTAAACAAAAGACAAGCTCGTCAGTGAAAGCCGTACAATAACATTAGCTTGGTTAATGACACGTTACACGTGTGCAGCCTAATTTTTTTTTGAAAAAAGTAATTAATTGAACTACATGTTAGATCAATAAAAGAAAATAAAAATAACTTGAATGGAAAAAAATAAAAAAGGTAAAAAAAACTACAAGAACAAAAAATAGATAAAGAATATAGCTGACAGGGTTTAAATCCACCATGACTCTAAGGAGACGCGCCAAACCAGGTGCTTCACTTCTACCTTTGAAGTAAACTCCAAAAAAATCATCTAAAAACCTATAAAATTCGAAAATTAACAAAAGAAAAAAAAGATAAAGATAAAGAAAACATTGACAAACAATTAAACTGTGATATGTAGCAAGACTGGTGTAAGTCCCGCCAGCCTTGCTAAATGAGTTAGTATTAAAACTTACTAAACCAAAAATCAAAAAAATAGAAATCAAACTACATCAATGTATGTATGGTTTGATTCCATGATTTTGGCTTAAATGGCTTTGAGATAGACAAGTGGATAAAGCAACCCACACACTACATCAAAGTTTAAACATAACACATGCCTACGAACTTAGTGAGATGTGCAAGTCGACAAAGGGTTTAAGATATTGAATGATTAATGACATAAAGTGAGATCAATAAATTATGGAACCATTTGAATAGACTAATAACTATACGATAGCACTTCAACGGTTATGAAACCATAATTTTTTTTCATGGGGTCATTATTTTTTATGCTCAAATTTTTAAAAATTTGCATTAAAATTTTTGGGTCAACTGGCGTTGGTTTTGGGCCAGTTTAGTTCCAATCTACCGATCAAGTTTAGGTTTCACTCAATAATCAAGCTTTATATCTAATTTCTCTTTCGGTACATGTCTTAGACCCAAATGAAAATTCAATCATACATTCTAATCACAAGAATATATAAATCTAGTAGGATACCAATGAACATACCTGAAAAATTAGAAACTATAATTTAGTATGGTTGATTTCCAGTGCTTAGGTTCTCAATAAAATTAATGTTTTATAAATTATTTTGATTTAATCAAACAAAAAATGAAAGATAACAATTTAGTGAAACTAACTCAGGAAAACTTGTTCTTTTATAGGTCGAAATTTTAAGTGAAATTAACTAACTCAAGAAAACTTGTTCTTTTATAGGTTGAAATTTTAAGTGAAATTAACTAAGGAAAAACTTGTTGATCCGAAGAAATTTGAAATTTACAAAATGAGGAACCATTACAATTTGCTAATGCAAGAGAGTTTGATAATTAACTAATCTAGTTAACTATGTATTTTGTCAAGAGTGGTATCAGATGATACAAACAACCACAACAAACTCTCAAACAATATTCAGATTAAAATAAACAGTCGTACAAACGCTGATTCACAATAATGGTGAATCAGAATGAAAGAACACGAATACAGAACTTGGATTATCAAAATGATAACCCAGATGAATCAGATCTTCAGAGAATGAGAAAACCCTAAAATGAGAGCGTATGAGGGTGTGAGCGTATGAGAGGATGAAAGTGAGTTGAGTTCCTCAACGAACAACATACACCCGCATATATACAACATCAAGCTCATGATCAGGAGAGAAGCCCAGCGGCCCAATCTTCTTTAATCCAGCAAGCAAGCCCAAAAACTCACACAACAATACAAACAACAAGAATTAAAAATATAACCAGAATCAAGAGCTCAACCTTCAGAGCTCTGATACCATGTCAAGAATGGTATCAGATGATACAAACAACCACAACAAACTCTCAAACAATATTCAGATTAAAATAAACAGTCGTACAAACGCTGATTCACAATAATGGTGGATCAGAATGAAAGAACACGAATACAGAACTTGGATTATCAAAATGATAACCTAGATGAATCAGATCTTCAGAGAATGAGAAAACCCTAAAATGAGAGCGTATGAGGGTGTGAGCGTGTGAGAGGATGAAAGTGAGTTGAGTTCCTCAACGAACAACATACACCCGCATATATACAACAGCAAGCTCATGATCAGGAGAGAAGCCCAGCAGCCCAATCTTCTTTAATCCAGCAAGCAAGCCCAAAAACCTCACACAACAACACAAACAACAAGAATTAAAAATAAAACAATAAAATTGACAAAAGGAGAATTATGAGAATTATAAATTTTAACATATTTGATATACTAAGCCTTATAGTTCAAAATGGAGTCACTAAGTGCAATTTACAAGTTTATTGACTAGGTGGTGGGATGCAAAAACCTTTTTTTTTAAATCTATTTCAATTTCAATTGAAGATTATCAGAAGCATTGTAGCTCCGCGTGGATGTGATCCCAAGTTTGAGTCTTATCTTGCGTGTTATAAGGAAGTAAACTCCTAATCATCTAACCATGTTAGAAACATGTGAACGACCATCCTTATTGCAGCAGTTTCCTCTAACGCACACTTGCATCACCCTTTAGTACAATGTCTTAAAAGTTATTCGCTCTTGCACGCAATTTGAATGAACCCAAATGAATTCTTTTCAGCTAAGAATGTTCCCAACATGTTTTGACATTGATGCAACATTCCATTTAGTCAGGATATATCTTCACCCTTAGTAAGCACACACCATCCCATGATACTGTTAATTAACATGGGCATCCTTACACCTGAAAAGTTCAAGGAC
Organism: Flaveria linearis; assembly: GCA_024085815.1. Taxonomy (NCBI): domain Eukaryota; kingdom Viridiplantae; phylum Streptophyta; class Magnoliopsida; order Asterales; family Asteraceae; genus Flaveria; species Flaveria linearis. The sequence continues at coordinate 28,780,752 of CM044014.1, forward strand.
TGTCTACATGGTTTCCCATGGGCTTTAATTTCTTCATGTTCCGTTTTTAGGATATCACTATACTGCGATTTTTAGCTTACCCGTCCGTTAATCCTATTTTCCATTCCTGTGATGAAGCTTCCATATGATACATACTTGATTTCATGACATTGTTGGGGTGCATTTGGTCTTCCATATGATAACATGTAACACAGAAGTTTTTTTTAACAAGACGAGATCAAACAAAACAGATATTTTTATCTATAAGTATGACACTCATTCTAAAACTTAAATTTAACATGTAATAACTGTAATTAGTTCACAAGATTTAACATGTAATAGCTGTAATTAGTTCACAAGCTCATTAGACCCATCAAAATCTAATATATATATAACTAACTTAGGAGCACATAATAATTAACTTGTAGAGCAATTAACAGGTAAACCGGCACTCATAAATAAAAAACTAAATCTGTCTGCAGCATAATTATATGAAATAGAAGTACTTTAAATGTAAAATGACCAAAAGAAAAAGTTCATAAATTGAAGAAACTATGAGCCGTCCTCTTAGATCCAGCGACTCTAATGGCGACGAGAAGAAACTGCATAAAGGCGATGATCGTTGAAGACGCAACTATATCATTCTTCTCTAGTGCCACAGTTTGCCGCAGAATTCATTTCTGGGCTTCTTGTTTATGATATCAGCAAAAGAGTCAACCAACTGTCCTGCTAAGCTAGTCGGGTCATCCGCGAGTGTTTGGATGAAAGCGTTGACTACTCTACGTTCCTGCTCAGTTGACCACAAACTAAACCAAGTTAACAGTTTTAGTCTAAATTCTTGCTTGATATAACCTTCACACTCGAGCCGTCGGATCATCTTCACACAATATTCAAAGTTTTCGTCCAAGTTAGAAGGCCCTCCTTTGTGGGCTGCAAAATGTGAGATTAATGCACTATCACAATCATGGGCCTCTGTACTAGCTGGTCTCTTTCTTGACACCTCAGCCAGGGAATCTGCAGCTTGCACTTGCCCATCGGAACCATGTTGGGCCCAGTTCTCAGATCCACCACTAGCATGATCTGCTTCATCCCTAGCAGTATCCTTTGGAGGAGCAATATCCTCATTTAAATCAAGCACTGTAACAAAATTCAAGTCAAGCCCATGTGACACAAATGGCGATCCTTCAGCTTTTGAAGTGTCTGGGTCAACCATTTGACCAAGCTGACTCAAATCTGCACCTGATATATCATCCAAGTGTCCTTGATCTTCAACATAACCTAGATGTAGGTACTTCCCAAAGTCTCGAACTTCAAATCTGGAGGCTGATTCAACATCTTTGGCACCCGGGGTGCTTTCATTTTGAGGAACCGTGACATCAGGGGGGTTCTTATGTAGTATCTCCATGGTCTTAGTGAAACAGTTGGCCTCTGAGTGACCTAAGTCACCAGTTTTGGTGACTGGTACGACCCTAAATGAGTATTCGGTGCAAGGCTGCAGATTGGAAATCAATATTCGCCTTTGAGATCTAGGGAAAACTGAAATGGGTTCATTTGTATGTGTCTCTTCTGTAGTTTTGGAGTACCATAACTTGAATCCAATTATATCACTGGAAGATGCTGTGGATGGTTCCATTAAAATGAGCACTACCGAAGAAGCTGTAATTTCTTGAAAGGTGAACTTGAATGGTACAGGAAGGGAACCTTCTGCAAGGGGAAAACAAAACATACAATTATAAGAAATGTTAAGGAAACTTGCATCAAGGTGGCAACTTTAATCCATTTACTTATGAATGGGTCAATTCGGGCCATGTTCATCTCTAATGGGTCAAATGGATGTAATAGAAAAAAATATTAGATACAAGGGACATGGGTAAAATGGATTGAAGTCTGCCGAAAGTGTATTATCATGGACAAAGCATCCTATATCATTTGCAGATAAAAATGAATTCTAATTAAAATAGCATAGCATGATTTTTGTAAAACTTATTTGGCATGCTAAGTATTTATAAGAAGTTACAATTTTTGGACATAAGGGATGTACCCAATTCAACCAACCCACCAGTTTTGCAAACTCTAGAGAAAATGCGTTCGTAAGATTTTGGAGGAAATTTATAAAAACAAAATTAAACAAAAGAACCCAAGTGGGAGATACCTCTACCATCCAGGCTTGCACTAGAAAGTGTGGCAGAAACTTCATCTGCCTTTTGAATTGCAGCATCACACAGCGCTTGAACTTCTTCTGCAACAGAAAGTCTGCTTACGACTTCCCGTGTTATCATGGCAAAGACCCCATTTAGTGGGCCCAATTCAGTCTCTAACTTGGTTTTAGCATCTTTAACAATTTGATGGAGGTCTTGAAACCTTGATGTGCCATCAAAAAGCCTGAAACTCACATATATCCTATTGCATAGGTCGTCAACACGCCGAGAGCCCTTAGCAATAGTTAGCTGCTTTTTCCAGTACCTAGAATAATAAAATAGCCAACAGAAAGAATAAGAAAACATACATTAAACTCAGAACTACATATTTCAATGAATTTTGAAAAGTCTAGAAATCCCAATAGCATTCATCTGTTCAGTTAAAAACAAAGATGACAACGATATGGGCGGGTTGTGATGGTCAGGATGGTTGGGGGATAGGTAAAAGAACAGGCCGTGTCGAAACAAGTCATTTCTTATTACGTACGGGTCTGCAACAAACATTCTTTTGCCCGTTTCCTAACAAGATTATATAAATAACTGATGTGTTTATGATCAGAAAAACAACATTACAGCAACAACTATATATCACAATACTTAAATAACACAACAAGTTGGGAGCTTTTATGTATATAAAAAGATTGTGTGCAACTATCAACCTGTTTGATGACTCATTGACCCGTTCCCCTTTTTAGCTAAGACTTATGATAAGTAAAGGGGTTGCAATTGCCACCTCCAGAAAAGAAGTTAAAAAACTCATTCATTGTCAATGTGGAGGAGTCACCCCAGTATTTCTGAAATTTTCCCGCATGAAGCACAACAATAACGCCCATCGAGCTGCATCAGTTGGCCAAGATCAACAACTCCTACCTTCCTTCGCTTAAGGGCACATCGAATGTGGCAAGATGCCCCACATGAACCTGCTGGAGAATCATATGCGCATTCCAACCAAAGGCTAGGATCTTTGGCCTCATCAAATAAATGGCAAATGTAGCATGAGCACCTCTTGCAGAACGTGTCAAAAATGGAAAGCACAGCTCTGCATGCAGAGTTCTTACAGATGAATGTACTTGGCTCTGAGATTGGACGGAATCGTATAGGATTTTTTCCTTTTTTGTTCTTTTTTCTTGAAGGTTGACTCTTGGAGTCCTGATTCTTCAAAGGTTTCTTGTTCATCTCTCTTGATACTTTGTCCGACTTTCGGTTCGATTAAGTTGATTGCTTTGTTGAAGATATGACCAGCTTTAGGCTTCTTGAAGCGTAATCTGAGTGCCCATTCCTTGAAAATCAGAAATTCATTCAAAGAAAAAACCATACATTTTTACAGTGTTTTCACGACCGGATCGGACCGGCCGGTCCGAGCGGTCGAACCGGGATCGGCTTGGTGGCCGGTCCGGTCGTGTGTGATTCGTTTTGTGGGGGTCGAACCGGCCAGTTCTACCCGAGTCGGTGGTCGGACCGGGGAACCGGACCGGTTTGGACCGGTTTTGTAATTTTTTTTAATTTTTTTGAGTAAAAACGGGGTGTTGAACTACAAAATTAGTGTGCTAGATCAAAAAGTAAAACCGAATTCAAAAAACGGGCTCGCACGGGCCTGGGTTTTTGAAGCTGCATTCGTGTCCGCGACACGTGCGGGCACACACGAGTTCGCTGGAAATCCAACCTTTTTCCCCATTTTTGCACCCCCCTGCGCGCGGGTAGTACTTGTGGCAAAATATGTCATAAGGATACACTAGGGTGATAAAAAATTACTTATAAACCAAACATCACTTTGTCCCCACACCAATGTGGGACAAAGTGTTCAATATAATCTTAAACATACATTCATACACACCCAAATATACTTAAATTTTATATATAACTATAAAATATATATATAAAGCATATATAAATTACTTATATTTAATTACATATATAAATATAATTAAAATATAGTTAAATCCGGTCCAACCGGTCCGACCGGTCCGACCACCAAACCAGTAAGGCGTCCGGTTCGACGTCCGATCCGGTTCTGAAAACATTGCATTTTTATGAGTTAAACGACACAAAAATTTTAATCGAATTTCTTGAATGAATAATGGTATAAAAGCATTCACGGTTGGTTTTTTATTTTATATGAGTGTGTGTCCTGTATTATGGGATGGCTGTGAGTGAAAATTTATGAGGGTTGTATCGTGTTTCCTCATATTTGAGAAAACACGGTACAATCCCCATAACTTTTTTAATAACTTTAAAAGTGTTTGTGAGTGGAGGAGAGATAAAATGTAATAATAAAGATATGAAAGAGCATTATTAAACTGAAAGAGAGAGAAATAGTATTTTTAGTATAAATATGTGGATGTGAATTGGGAAGGTAGCGTAAATGCTCTAACAAGATCTAAAGTGACAATGAAAGAACATGTGTACCGTATATCATAATGAAAAGACAAACCCTACTGACCTAATGAGTAAGTTTCATATTTTCTTTACTATAATTCCCGATGAAAATAACTTGAGGACTTACTATAGATCTTAGCCCATAGATGAGAACTTAGCATTCGAACAAAATATAAGTTTTGTTGAATACCTGTGTTGCTCAGAAGATGGAAAATAATCCTGCCATTCACTAAAATATTATCAAAATGAAAAGTAAAAAAGAGACCACAAAAGAGCCAAATATTACCTAAAAGATAAAAAGAGCAGTTAATAATATCACCTGATGAAATAAAACGATATATAATTAAGTACTAAAACCCTTATCATACCATAACCATAACCAAACCTAGTAATATCAGCTATAGCAAGCTATTGACAAGGTCTAGGGAGGTGGGATGTAAGCCAACCTTACCTCTATCACACTGGATAAAGAGGCTGCTTCCAAAGACACCCAACTCTATAGTACAACTAACACAAAGCATAATCACCACATAGCAAATCATCAACAGTACATCATGTATTAAAACACCGACACGACACACATAAAGACTATAGGAAAACAAGCAGAACGTAGTAGGTGATCACTAATACCATAGGCGACAGGCAACAGGAAACAAACATAGACAAGGAATATACATTGGATCATATGCCATACATACCCAAGACACATTAAGAAGTAAAAAAACCTTACCTGTAACTGAATAAGTTGAAACTAGTTTTGCATAAAAATTAAGCATGTGTGTATGGTAACAACATAAAACTAATCAATTGAGGAAAGCCCTCAAGAGATTATTGTAAAGACTAACTAGATCTATATATGAATAATTAAAGAGAACAAGAATAAAATCCAACTGTAATGTAGTTAAAGAAAGGATTCCATCTCTCTACTTATCATATATCAGAACCTAGGGCCTAGAGTGTATAACAGACGAGACAATCCAAATACAGTAGCAAAATTTCCTATTCAAACAGATCCAGAATTTAATTAAGCAATATATGAACTTAAGAACTTTGTTAAAATCGCATTCTAAAAAGAAGAAATCGCTTACAAAGATTCAAGAAAGGGGATCTCAGATCTAGTTATAAAGGATTACAGAAATAAATTTTATTACGAAGTTTTTAAAAGCGAATTACAAGCATGTCAATGGAATCTGACGACAAATCTTGCCAATGAAACAAAGAGAACACGAATGATTAACCGAGGGCAAACGTTGAAAGAAGATCGTACCGATGGAGACGCCGTATCGCCGCTCTTATGCTTTCTTAGGGTTTTGTATCCTTTTCCTTATGAGGCCTCATCACCAACCATTATATAGAAATCGTGGAATTAATTTGGCAGATATCAGGCATAGGATCCGACTCGTTTTACCAAACCCGGGTTTGATTTTTTCCTTAAAAATGAAAAAAATGTTTGTAAAAACAATAATCATGTTCCAAACTACACCTATCATTTTATCCAACAAAAAAATTTTAGTTAACGTTAAGTATAATAATTAGTATTGTATGATTAGATTTTATATCTATATAGCCCATTGGCACGAGACAAGAATTTCTAGGTTTTCCGCCTATACATATCGAGGGTTCCCCCTCCATTGTTCACTAATTCAGCTATCAGAATTCCTTTTACACGGTATCAGAGTGATGGTATTAGAGCAAGGCCCTCAATAAAAATACGACAAACCCCAGTCACCCAAAAACCTTGGCCATCCCCACCTTCCTATTCCATAACTATTATTGCTGCTGCATACCTTAGTTGCTGCTGCATACCTTAGTTGCTGCCACCACCACTTCTCTCACATTTTTCGTCAGTCGTTCTTAGTCTTGATTTCGTCTGTTCAATGGGAGATGAAAAAAGTTCCAAACATATTGCTCCATCAAGAATCAATTTTATGTCGGTTGTACCCATCCATATGAAACTATCCTACACTAACTAGAGTTCATGGAAGGGACAAAGAAGATCATCTATTAGGCCTCCACCACATCCACTTACCTGAGAATGGTGACAATGGATCCAAATGCCTCTATGGAATGCTATGGAACCATATATACTTACCATTGCTCAAAATTTTCTATTATGTTAAAGGGATTGGGGACCAATTGTCATCATCCTTCTCAGCAAATAAATCATTTTCCATGCCTACTTCCCATTTTGCCTTTTTAGTTACTTCATAGATATGTTCTTTTCCTATTACCTTATCTAAAGGTTTTGGAGCACAATGCTAAAATGAATGTCATAATGTTCATTAATGGCATGTCATCTAATAGATACAGACAATTAGCCGAGAGGCTTAACTACTTCACAATTGCTACCATACACCAAATACTAGGATGTTGCTCTACACGTATTAAGGTATCTCAAGACCACAAAGGTTACTAATCTGATCAAGGTTATATATGTGAAGGTGTATTTCAAGAAGATGGAGATGGACATGTATCAAGATTCTCAAGTGTTGGGCAGGATTCCTCACTTCTCGATAATCTACAAGTGGGCGTTGTGTGTTTGTCGAAGAAAACCTTGTGTCTAGAAAAAGTAAGAAACAACCCATGGTATCTAAATGAAGCGTTGAATTAGAATATACAACCATGGCAGATTTTACATTAGAGATGATATGGGCGTGTCATCTTATCAGGAAAATCGTAGTTATTTCCAATGATGTGATGAGGTCATATTGTGATAGCCAATGGGCAAAACATATAACTAAGAATTAAGTATTTCCTTGTTATTTCCTTGAGTTATCACATTTCCCTTAAAGGTAATGACAAAATAAACCTTATGTATACTAGCTTATGTCATAATAATTATTTTACTTTGCACAATAATTATACTAAGAGCTCAATGCATATTGTTAGCATGAAACTAGGAAATTTTAGTTACTATGTGCAAGTGAAAAAGAGATGTGCCCTCGGTAAGAAAACAAAGCTTAGGTTACTTGTTGATCCTATACCTTTCATTTTTAAAATCAAAGTCTATCTTCTGTTAACACAGGTTTCATTTTCTAAACTAGATTAAACCCGATGCATGATCACATATGTGGGATCCAAGGGGTTTTTCTACAACCTAGGTCATTTGTTGTATCATGAGAAAGGCTGGTGCAACCAAAACTATTTTACTTAGTCAGTTTTGGTGCTACATTCAAAGGCTTCCGAAGCTAAGTATGGGAACTTCCGAAGGTTGAAGAGTTCTTCCAAAGACAAGTGAAAGATCAACTTCCGAAGACAAACTCTACTTCCGAAGACAAGGAGAAGTTGCCAAGCCTTGGAAGAAGCAGTCTTCCGAAGTATAAGTGGCTTTGGAAGAAGTTATTCTTCCGAAGCAACTTAACCTTCGGAAGACACTGCTATGAACCAGTGGACATAAGTATGGTCTCTGACATTCCGCTGCAGACTTCTAATACAGCATGGCTTCTTCCTAAAAAGCCATGTAGTTGACCATACTTTATTCCACTGTTTACCTTTTTATGATAGTACATGTTACTAACCTTAGTTGGTGACAAAAGGTAAGTTAGGGACATGTCCTGACTACCAAATCTCAGATAAAATATCCGAGATACCTTAACCTATAGTCTTGTAGTATAGGCTTTTGGTTATAGGTTTCCAGCTGGAATCAAAGTATATCCGGCTGTCGGTAGTATTATATATATAGTTCTCATTGTAACTCAATAGAGAGAGAGATTGTGCTTGTAAGAGTCTTGTAATCCTTCGAGTTGAGAATCAATATATAAAAGTACCTTGAAAATTTACTTCTTGTGTTTATTATCATTTGCTACTTGTTATATTGTGATCAACTCTTGTTAAGACTCTTTCTGAGTGTTGTTCTAGGTGAGTTTGAGAGAGAAACCACTTGTTAAGTGATCAATACCGATCCTGCAATTGGTATCAGAGCTTTGTTTGGCTCTTGATTGCGTGATCTAACCATCTAAATCAACTTGTTTTTCACTCCTCCCTACAACCCACTCACTCAAATGGCCGCTCTCACAAAAGCTGTTATGGAAACTGGTACCGTGACCAAGTCTCCACTGATCACCCCTGAAGATTTTGACACATGGTGCACAAGAATGGAAGGCTTCATCAAGTGTCAAGACTCAAGGATATGGGACTCCGTTGTTAATTGTCCTTTCATACCAAGCAGTACTTCTGCTACTGGAAATCGTATCATTCCAAAAGATGTGGACGATTACTCAGAAGAAGATAAAAAAAGAATAGAGCTTGATCAAAGGGCTATGACTTGTCTTCAAACTGCTCTTCCAAACTCCATCTACAGAGGCTTCAAGAAATGCAAGACAGCTAAAGACTTATGGGATGCACTGAAGCTCATGTATGAAGGATCCAAGGAGACTAAAGAGAACAAGAAGGATCTCTTAAAGCAATAGTTTGAAAACTTCACTTTCAAGGCTGGTGAGACCTTGACTCAACAATACTTCAGGTATGTTGAGATAATGGATACTCTGGTGGATATTGGAGTAACTCTTGAGAACAGGGACATAGTAAGGAAGTTCATGTCTTCCCTTCCTAAACTATGGACTGTAACGCCCCGAAATTTCCCGAAACAAGCCATTTAATAATAATGGGCTTTTAAGGGTTAATTTATGAAAGAAAGGTAAATTAGTTGGCTATAGACCAAATTAACCCTAATGGGCTATGTGTTGATGGGTTTAAGGGCCCTAATCAGCCCTTAAACAATGCATGATCAGCTCCACTTCCATCATTCCTACCCTAGCCCCCAAATTCGTAGAGAGAGAAAGTAGAGAGAGAAAGTGGAGAGAGAAAGTGGAGAAAACTCAAGATTTGGAGCTTGAAAGGTTGAAAGGTTGAAGATCTGGGTGATTGGAGCATCAAATCCTAAGAAAAGAGCAACAAAACAAGGTAAGAATCGACCTCTAAACCCTTCTTTTGATCAAATCCGGATTCTAGGGTTTTGGGTTTTGAAAAGTTTCAAAGAAACATATAAAGGTCAAATTTTTACGTATGAAAACGTGTAAAAAGGTTAGATATGGCTTCATGGATGGTAAACCAAGGATTTGGACGTAAAAAGTTAAGATTTTAGGTTAAAAACGGGCTGGTTCTTAGTTTCTGTTAATCCAGCGAAACTGGGCCCCGATCCAGCGAATTTAAGTATTCATGCAGCGAAACTATTCATTTATCCAGCGAAACTAAAGGATTTCCAGCGAACTACTGTTTCGCTACTGCGAAACTACAGTTTCACTGATAATTTCGCTAAGTACTTAGGCTGACCTATAGACATTGCGAAACTAGGAAATTCCAACGAAAGTTGGGCGCTCATGGCAGCGAATCTGTCCAGCGAAACTGGTAGAGGTGCTGCCCAGCGAACTGGTAGCGAAACTGCCAGCGAAACTACCAGCGAAACTATCAGCGAAACTATGAAGAAAATGACGTTTTTGTGTATTAACTTTCGTGCAGCTAGAGTATTCAGACTATAGCTTAAGTGACTTAGAATTTAAGCTATTGGATAAGCTCAAGTGAGTTCTAGACCCCTCCTTTACCCGTTTTCAATGTTTTGGGGTGATATGTATACTAAAACACATACTTTTATGATGATGGTTTTCAAGACCTTTTATCAAGAAAATAAAATTTTCTAAAGTAAAATGTGCCATTTAAATAGTTCAAAATAATTTTCTGGCGCGCTGACCTGGCAGCCCGGCCCCAGCCAGGGGCTTTGCCCCTTGGACCCCACTAGGGGCTGCCGCCCCTAGAACCCCGCTATCAGGGGCTGCCGCCCCCGAACCCCCGTTGTCCCGCGGAGGGTCAGTTATCTAGTTTATCTCTCATGATTGATGAAATGTGAATGCTTAGACTAAGAGTTTGCTTCTTATTATGTGTTAAGTGTATGTGAAAACTAAAGATATAAGTGAAACTTAAAGAACTGTTATTGGGCCCATAACATGTACCTTGATAAAGTAAAGCCTTGCAAGCAATTGATAAAGTAGGGTTGCATTCGTTGTGCCCTCACCCTGATAAAGTGATAAAGTAATTGCTCGAACAGGCAGGTCAGTAAGGCCTGGATTGGCATGACAATAATGGCCTGATTGGGTACGACAGTAAGTCCTAAATTGGCGTGTCGGTAAAGTCCTGTGTGTATCATAGGCACCGATAGTGACAGAGAATTGACGGATAAAGAAGAGTAATAATTAGCAAGTAATGATAAAGTATCCATAAAGTGATAGCCTGTGTGTATTGATGTTCTGATAGATGGTGATTATTTTTCAACTATTAAAGCTAATACCTTTTGCAAAAGTTATTTAACAAAGTAAACCTAGAATTCACTCAGCGAAGCTGACTTTTTAATGTATATCAGTTGACAGGTGAGAGTTTGAGTCTTATAGGATGGGAGCATGGATCTAAAGCTTCTTGGCATCTAAATACTGGCATCCCTGATGGAGGAGTATTCAAGAGGACTTTAAATAGTTTTTGATAGTTAAAGACGATGTTTATTGTAACACCCCAACCCGGGTAGGGCTGACGTGTCACACAAACAGTAAATCAGAGTTTCATAATGATAAGATTAAAGTGCTAAGGAACACACAAATCCTTACATAGGCCCACATAATTTAAATAAAGTCTTAAAATCAAAGTACTTATTAAATCTTATTAATCCAAATGTTCTCATCCTAACTTCTTGAGTTAACACTCTTCACTCGTTCCCCTGAGCCCCTTGAGTACCTGCTATAACAATAAGAGAAAACAACAAAAGAAAATACGGCTGAGCCAAAGAATGCTCAGTAACGGAAATAAACGATAGCAATACAATGATCAATAATGATAACAATGAGATGATCAAGTCGAAAATCAAATGATAATGATCATCAAAAAGGAATACCCATGTGAGCCAATAACAATAACAATTAACAATGTGTACATTAGCTGCAGTTCTAATGCACCAATATGTGAGATAGGAATGTGGGCACACACACCTAACCATCTCACCAATAACAATAACAATGATATCCTAGGATCGATCCATACGCCTCCTTTAACAATAATCAATATGTGTCACAACTTAGCACATAATAATAATGTAGAGACGCTGTGGTCTAATCGCTCTGCCACAGATAGAGCACGTCACTTGTGCCACAATGACGCCCTATGTCCCCATAGGTGGATGTGCTCGGGTATGGAGGTCAATGATACAATCAATCAAGCCAATATAACACAATAAGTTACACTAGTGCTCATAACACTTAATCAAGGCCACTAGCTATAATCAATCATTTAGGAAGCATGTGACAATGAGTACAAAGCAAATAAAGGCTATCACATGCAAACAATATCAATTATACAATAACACTTATAACAATAATCTTATGGATTTAATCACCAACAAGTCAAGTTAAGAATTCAAAATACCGATCAAGAACGAGAGGTATTCATGCTACGAGAGGGAAAGGTCGGAATCCGTACCTTATACACGAATGACAATAATCAGAAACAAAGTCTAGGCTCGGTTAACGCCGTGAGAACCTACGATAACATAACGCAGATTATAGTTTGAAAAATTTCAGTTCTGTCCCTGTCTTTTCGCACTCGTTAAAAATACTAAACGACGTCTAAAAATTCTGAAAATCTCCAGTCTACTAGATTAGTGAGTTCTGAACAACTTTCATTTAGAAAAGTTTCTGATTTGGATTACCGAAATATGAGAAAAACGTGGATCTTTACAGCTGCGCAGAACTGCTAGCTGTTACGAAAACGACTATTTGGAGGTCTAAACGAATGAGTTTTTCTATGTTTTATATATCAACAGATTCGTCTTTCGACGAACTTCGTCACGGACATAAAGTTTAACTGATTTGGATCTGTTATGATAAAGTTATGGCTTCCGTAAGTTGGCTGTAAAAATACGGAACTAATCCACTATTTAAAACTTATTTTTAAACAAAATGGACTATTTATAATGTTTGTTAATATTATATATAATCATAACTATCAGAAATTATATCTTATTCATTTACATAATATGTCAATATTATTTTGAAACATAATAATGATCCATTATTTAATTAAATAATAGTATTTAACTAATTAATAGTGTTTTCTATAAACATATTTTATAGAAATATTAAAGCATTTAAATAAACAATTTCTATAAAATATGTAAATGGTCTTAAAAATAACAAGAGTTTACAGAATTGGTTTTTATAATTTTTGGTAATTTTTACAAAATTTTAAAAGGTTAAATAGGCTTTTTAAAAAAAATTGGCAGGAGACCGGGTTCGAACCCGTGACCTCCTGCCTATCCCTCTTATGCTTTAACCAGCAGGCTAGGGCGCCTGTGCCTGATATCCCTTCGTTTTAATTACTTTATCCAGTGTTACAAACTAATCCCCAATCCTATATGAGCCCTAAGTTCGAATCCCCCCGATTGACCCCCAATTCAGTTTCAATAGCTCTCGAAACCATGGGGCTTTTGTTCCCCAAGGAAAACCGAGTATGTAGGTATGTTCAATTTCATGTTAATCAATCCCGAATCCCAAAATCCCCAAATTCTAAAACGTATAAACCCTAGTTTTTGTTTGGATCAAATTGAAGTATCAATCGTTGTTGTTAACAGAAATTATCATATGGCTTTTGATCCCTAGCTAAAATCGAGTGTGTGTGTGTGTTTAATTGTACATATGGTGTTGAATTGATGGGTTACCTGTTGATGAACAAGTCGCGGTCAAAGTTGATGATCGAATCATGCCCAAACAACCATCATAATCGAATTAAACTTGTGTGCAGCTTCGGTTCATGATGAGGAACGATAGCCCTTTGTTAATTTTGTTCAAAATCGATCGTAGGTGCGCCTTTGATTGAGTTGCAGGTTCGCGGCGAGAGGGAGATCGAACGGGATGTTTTCGATTAGTTTTGATGAAATTGAACTCATAGGAAAGTTGTAAACGATTAAATGATTGTTAGCGTACCATTACTTTGTCTATTATTAATGTTCATAGTGCGATTCGAGTGGGTGGTCGGCCGAAAAACACGCGGATGAAATCGTGGGTCGGTGAGTGGATTTGTGAGCTGTAACCCGCTTGATTAAAGTGTTTGTTGGTTCGATTCTTGCATACGAACGATTTGGTATATTTTGGCAATTAAAAACCGAGTTTTTGAGTGGTTTCGGGGGTTCGCCGGAGGCGACCGGATTCCGGCCGGAAGCCGCCGGAAATGCGGGATAGGGAGAGAGAGAAGCTGTGAGATTTAAAAAAAATTTACAGAATAGTCCCTGTGGTTTTCTATTTCTTTCATTTGAGTCTTAAACTTATTAATTTAAGTTTTTAAAAAAATGGCACAATACCCCCTTAACTATTATTATTATTATTATTCTTATTATTATTATTATTATTATTATTATTATTATTATTATCTATTACTTTTACGGGTATTATAATTCTACCCCCCTTAAAACAATTTCGTCCTCGAAATTCTAAATAATGTAGCATGAATCCTTCTGAAAATACAATACGGTGAAAATAATACTCCTTTAAACACACATCGCTTACGAATAAAGTAATCACTAACAGTTAGGCTTAGAAAACATACACTTAGTTGTCGAATAAGTATGGATACTGTGAACGAATCATTTCTTCTGTCTCCCATGTCGCCTCGCGTTCAGAATGATTTTTCCATAAAACTTTAACGAACGGTATAGACTTGCGTCTCATAACTCGTTCTTGACGATCAATGATAGCTTCAGGTTCTTCTTCATAAGAAAGATCTTCTTGAATCGCGTGAAGAGGGTAACTAATAACGTGCAACGGATGATAGTTGTATCCCCTCAACAAGGAGACATGAAAAACGTTATGAACATGAGAGAGTTGCGGTGGCAATGCTAAACGATACGAGACTTCTCCAACCCTTTCAAGAATCTCAAACGGACCGATAAAACGTGGACTTAACTTTCCTTTAATTCCAAATCGACGTATGCCACGACAAGGTGACACTTTGAGAAACACATGATCTCCGACTCTAAATTCCAACGCTCGTCGGTGTTGATCGGCGTAACTCTTTTGTCTAGTTTGGGCTTCTTTCAACTTTTCTCTGGCAATGGCAACTTTGTCATTAGTAATTCTAACCAATTCCGGTCCTTCGATTATCTTCTCTCCAACCTCATTCCAACATATCGGTGCTCTACATTTCCGACCATATAGAAGTTCAAACGGGGCCATATTTATACTAGCTTGCCAACTATTATTATACGCGAACTCAACTAAGCATAGATACTCATCCCAATTGCCCGTCCATTCGAGTGCGCATGCTCTAAGCATATCTTCTAAAGTCTGAATAGTGCGTTCAGATTGTCCGTCAGTCTGCGGATGGAAGGCGGTACTAAATCTTAACTTGGTTCCCCAAGCATTTTGGAAACCCTTCCAAAAGCGTGACGTGAAACGCGGATCTCTATCACATACAATCGATGATGGCGTGCCATGAAGTCGAATAATATCTTGCAGAAATACCTCTGATAATTTGCTAACTGAGTAACCCTGTCGGATGGGCAAGAAATGAGCCGACTTTGTGAGTCTATCAACTACGACCCAAATGGCGTCGTTCTTCTTGAATGTTTTTGGTAGGCCTGTAACAAAGTCCATGGAAATATCATCCCATTTCCACACAGGAATATCTAATGGTTGCAGTAATCCACTAGCTCTTTGATGCTCAATCTTTACTTGCTGACAAGTTAAACAATGACTCACATATTTAGCTACGTCTTCTTTCATACCACTCCACCAAAAGTTCTGCCTTAAATCTCTATACATCTTAGTGGCTCCCGGTTGAATAGAGAATGGTGAACTGTGTGCCTCTGCTAATAAGGAGTCACGAAGGGTTGAATCATTTGGCACACATAATCTATTTCCACACCAGATAACTCCTTGTTCATCAACTCGAAACTCAGATTGTTTCCCTATCTTCAAATTTTGTAATATCGCCCAAAGTTCTCCATCTTGATTCTGAGCTTCCTTGATCCGTGTAATAAGATCAGATTCTATCCTCATCTTGGCTAGATAACCGTTAGACTCACCAAGCTGTAACCCAACTTCCATTCTATCAAGATCTGAGATGATCTGTGGTTGGATTTGAAGACACGCTACTCCACCTGCACTCTTTCGACTGAGAGCATCTGCCACGACATTCGCCTTGCCCGGATGATACTGGATGTTGGCATCGTAATCCTTGAGTAGTTCTAACCATCTCCTCTGCCTCATATTGAGTTCTTTTTGAGTGAAAATATACTTAAGGCTCTTATGATCAGTAAAGATGTCACATGTCTCTCCATACAAATAATGTCTCCAAATCTTTAATGCAAACACTACAGCTGCAAGCTCTAAGTCATGTGTTGGTAGTTTACTTCGTACGGTTTAAGTTGTCGGGAAGCATAGGCAATAACTTTACCTTGCTGCATAAGAACACAACCGAGTCCCTTCTTCGATGCATCACTATAAATTTGGTATCCACCAGAACCCGAAGGTAACGTAAGAATAGGGGCAGATACTAGTCTTTTCTTCAGTTCCTCAAAACTCTTTTCTCTATCCTCGTTCCAAGTAAACTTTACACCCTTTCTCATAAGTTGAGTTAGAGGCAATGCTACACGAGAGAAACCTTCCACAAAACGTCGGTAATAGCCCGCTAAACCAAGAAAACTACGAACTTCAGTGACGGATGTCGGTCGAGGCCATTTAGTAATAGCTTCCACCTTTGCCGGATCCATAGTGATACCTTTAGCTGATACGACATGGCCTAAAAATGCCACTTGTTCAAGCCAAAAGTCACACTTAGAAAATTTAGCATACAACTTCTTTTGGCGTAAGGTCTCCAAAATTGTGCGAAGGTGGTCTTCATGCTCCTCTCTACTTTTAGAGAATACCAAGATGTCATCGATAAAAACAATTACAAAGCGGTCCAAATACTCATGGAACACTCTGTTCATGAGGTCCATAAAGACAGCTGGAGCATTAGTCAAGCCAAAAGGCATAACTAGGAACTCATAGTGACCGTAACGGGTGCGGAATGCTGTCTTAGGAACATC
Organism: Flaveria linearis; assembly: GCA_024085815.1. Lineage (NCBI taxonomy): Eukaryota > Viridiplantae > Streptophyta > Magnoliopsida > Asterales > Asteraceae > Flaveria > Flaveria linearis. The sequence goes on from CM044014.1 coordinate 28,797,363, forward strand.
TTGATCTCGGATCCTCAATTGATGGTATCCTGATCTGAGGTCGATCTTAGAGAAGAACTTTGCCCCTTGTAGTTGATCGAAGAGATCGTCAATACGCGGTAACGGATAGCGGTTCCGGATAGTAATCTTATTAAGCTCTCGGTAGTCGATGCATAGACGCATACTACCATCTTTCTTCTTCACAAATAATACCGGTGCCCCCCATGGTGAAACACTTGGTCTAATGAATCCGAGTTGTAATAACTCCTGCAGTTGTTCTTTCAATTCCTTTAACTCTACTGGAGCCATCCGATAAGGCGCCTTAGAAATAGGTTCCGCCCCGGGGATTAAATCAATAGTAAACTCGACTTCACGCTCAGGTGGTAACCCTGGAAGTTCTTCAGGAAAGACATCAGAGAATTCCCGAACAATAGGAAAGTCTTCAATACGAGGAGTATCCACTGATGTATCTTTTATAGAAGCTAAGAATCCCTCACATCCACGAGATATAAGCTTTTGGGCTTTCAGAGCAGAGATAATTTTGAGAGGTTTCCGAGGTAGGCTCCCTTGGTAAACTAAGTCAGGATTCATAGGATCACCAAATAGCACACGACGAGTTTGACATTCTATGGTAACCTGGTGTCGCGTTAACCAATCCATGCCAAGAATAATATCGAAATCACCCATGTTCATAGGAAATAGGTCAGCCTCTCTAATGATTGATTCGATCTGAATAGGACAGTTTTGGTACACTTGTGAAATAACAATCGATTCTCCAACAGGAGTAGAAATCACTAATGCAGGCTCTAGAGCGGTAGGCATGATCGTAAGGTGCCTTATGAATAGATGAGACACTATCGAGTGGGTGGAGCCAGTATCAAACAATACAGAAATATCATAGTCACCATAACGAAGTATACCACAAATCGTACCTATATATTGATAACTAATGAGATACTAACGACGGTAACACTAGAATCAATGGAAGTAGATTATGATTATTAAATGAATTTGTACGGGAAAATGTACCTGGAGCATTAGCAGCTTCCCCTGCAGTTAGTGCGAATACTCGACCTCCAGTAGTGGGTGGCACATTGGCTCCCTTAGCATCATTCTCTGATCGGTTCCTCGCCTTTGGGCATTGACTAACCCTATGCCCCATATCTCCACAACCAAGACAAGCTCCTGTAAGTCGACGACAAGTTCCGGGATGATGCTTTCCACAATGAGTACACATCGGATGTCTGGAAGGATTGCCTTTTTGATTCACCGGTTGAGCTGCAATTGGTTGTTGATAGGATATCATTTGACCTTGACTTCGAGTCTTACCATACCATGGCTTAGTGTTCTTCCCCGATCCTTGATTTTTCTGACGATCATTTCCATTTCGGTCAGATCCTTGAGATGACTCACCGCCAGCCTGAATACGAGTCCCATCTCTACTGCGCTTCTTATTATCCTCAAATTTTAACAAAAATTCTTTTCTCTCCAGGTCCACCCTTTTTGCAGCCCTAACTGCTTCCTCAACATTGTTGAAAGTGGAGTGAATAATAGCCTTACGAATCCGATCACATACTGCCCATTGATACTTTTCAGCCCGTTCCTCAGGTGATCCAGCAGAAGAACCTAGAAATCCCAACAGTCGATAAAACCGGTCTGTAAAATCAGTGAGTGATTCATCGTTTCGTTGACGGATGTTATCATACTCCCGCCTGTATGCTGCTTTATCCACATTCGTAAAATACTTGTCAAAGAATATGGAACGAAAATCATTCCAAGATAGAGTCTCCATGAACTGTTCGCCTCCTCTTTCAGCTACCACATTCTCCCACCATACTTGAGCATCTTCCTCCAGCTTATAAGCAGCTAAACTCGCCCTGTACTGCTGATCAACTCTAAGCACGGTAAAGATTTTCTCAATGTGAGCGATCCAGTCTTTGGCCACTGCAGGTGTAGCCGCCTTAGTGAATGATCGTGGTTTTTGCTTTTGAAATCGTGCTAGCCAAACGTCTGCACCAGTTGAGTTTGGATTCAGGTTTGGATTTGGGTTTGGATTCGGATCCGGATTTGGGTTTGGATTTGGATTCGGATTCGGATTTGGGTTTGGATTTGGATTCGGATTCGGATTTCGTACCGCATCAATCAAAGTTGGTAGTATAGCAGTAAGTGCTTGGGTCATAGCACCAACAAGGTTTGGATCAGGTCCATTCGACCCGCTAGAATTTCGTGAATTACGGCTGGGAGGCATCTAAAATGAAAACATTTCACATTAATCAGAATAACGTGAATTAGAAAACAGCCATATAATATATAGAGAACCTAACCCAATGTCTACCCAATCCTCACATGTCTTAATTATTTAGTTTAAGTTTTCTACAGGAAGGAGCCTAAGCTCTGATACCATAGCTGTAACACCCCAACCCGGGTAGGGCTGACGTGTCACACAAACAGTAAATCAGAGTTTCATAATGATAAGATTAAAGTGCTAAGGAACACACAAATCCTTACATAGGCCCACATAATTTAAATAAAGTCTTAAAATCAAAGTACTTATTAAATCTTATTAATCCAAATGTTCTCATCCTAACTTCTTGAGTTAACACTCTTCACTCGTTCCCCTGAGCCCCTTGAGTACCTGCTATAACAATAAGAGAAAACAACAAAAGAAAATACGGCTGAGCCAAAGAATGCTCAGTAACGGAAATAAACGATAGCAATACAATGATCAATAATGATAACAATGAGATGATCAAGTCGAAAATCAATGATAATGATCATCAAAAGGAATACCCATGTGAGCCAATAACAATAACAATTAACAATGTGTACATTAGCTGCAGTTCTAATGCACCAATATGTGAGATAGGAATGTGGGCACACACACCTAACCATCTCACCAATAACAATAACAATGATATCCTAGGATCGATCCATACGCCTCCTTTAACAATAATCAATATGTGTCACAACTTAGCACATAATAATAATGTAGAGACGCTGTGGTCTAATCGCTCTGCCACAGATAGAGCACGTCACTTGTGCCACAATGACGCCCTATGTCCCCATAGGTGGATGTGCTCGGGTATGGAGGTCAATGATACAATCAATCAAGCCAATATAACACAATAAGTTACACTAGTGCTCATAACACTTAATCAAGGCCACTAGCTATAATCAATCATTTAGGAAGCATGTGACAATGAGTACAAAGCAAATAAAGGCTATCACATGCAAACAATATCAATTATACAATAACACTTATAACAATAATCTTATGGATTTAATCACCAACAAGTCAAGTTAAGAATTCAAAATACCGATCAAGAACGAGAGGTATTCATGCTACGAGAGGGAAAGGTCGGAATCCGTACCTTATACACGAATGACAATAATCAGAAACAAAGTCTAGGCTCGGTTAACGCCGTGAGAACCTACGATAACATAACGCAGATTATAGTTTGAAAAATTTCAGTTCTGTCCCTGTCTTTTCGCACTCGTTAAAAATACTAAACGACGTCTAAAAATTCTGAAAATCTCCAGTCTACTAGATTAGTGAGTTCTGAACAACTTTCATTTAGAAAAGTTTCTGATTTGGATTACCGAAATATGAGAAAAACGTGGATCTTTACAGCTGCGCAGAACTGCTAGCTGTTACGAAAACGACTATTTGGAGGTCTAAACGAATGAGTTTTTCTATGTTTTATATATCAACAGATTCGTCTTTCGACGAACTTCGTCACGGACATAAAGTTTAACTGATTTGGATCTGTTATGATAAAGTTATGGCTTCCGTAAGTTGGCTGTAAAAATACGGAACTAATCCACTATTTAAAACTTATTTTTAAACAAAATGGACTATTTATATGTTTGTTAATATTATATATAATCATAACTATCAGAAATTATATCTTATTCATTTACATAATATGTCAATATTATTTGAAACATAATAATGATCCATTATTTAATTAAATAATAGTATTTTAACTAATTAATAGTGTTTTCTATAAACATATTTTATAGAAATATTAAAGCATTTAAATAAACAATTTCTATAAAATATGTAAATGGTCTTAAAAATAACAAGAGTTTACAGAATTGGTTTTTATAATTTTGGTAATTTTTACAAAATTTTAAAAGGTTAAATAGGCTTTTTAAAAAAAATTGGCAGGAGACCGGGTTCGAACCCGTGACCTCCTGCCTATCCCTCTTATGCTTTAACCAGCAGGCTAGGGCGCCTGTGCCTGATATCCCTTCGTTTTAATTACTTTTATCCAGTGTTACAAACTAATCCCCAATCCTATATGAGCCCTAAGTTCGAATCCCCCCGATTGACCCCCAATTCAGTTTCAATAGCTCTCGAAACCATGGGGCTTTTGTTCCCAAGGAAAACCGAGTATGTAGGTATGTTCAATTTCATGTTAATCAATCCCGAATCCCAAAATCCCCAAATTCTAAAACGTATAAACCCTAGTTTTGTTTGGATCAAATTGAAGTATCAATCGTTGTTGTTAACAGAAATTATCATATGGCTTTTGATCCCTAGCTAAAATCGAGTGTGTGTGGTGTTTAATTGTACATATGGTGTTGAATTGATGGTTACCTGTTGATGAACAAGTCGCGGTCAAAGTTGATGATCGAATCATGCCCAAACAACCATCATAATCGAATTAAACTTGTGTGCAGCTTCGGTTCATGATGAGGAACGATAGCCCTTTGTTAATTTTGTTCAAAATCGATCGTAGGTGCGCCTTTGATTGAGTTGCAGGTTCGCGGCGAGAGGGAGATCGAACGGGATGTTTTCGATTAGTTTTGATGAAATTGAACTCATAGGAAAGTTGTAAACGATTAAATGATTGTTAGCGTACCATTACTTTGTCTATTATTAATGTTCATAGTGCGATTCGAGTGGGTGGTCGGCCGAAAAACACGCGGATGAAATCGTGGGTCGGTGAGTGGATTTGTGAGCTGTAACCCGCTTGATTAAAGTGTTTGTTGGTTCGATTCTTGCATACGAACGATTTGGTATATTTTGGCAATTAAAAACCGAGTTTTTGAGTGGTTTCGGGGGTTCGCCGGAGGCGACCGGATTCCGGCCGGAAGCCGCCGAAATGCGGGATAGGGAGAGAGAGAAGCTGTGAATTTAAAAAAAATTTACAGAATAGTCCCTGTGGTTTTCTATTTCTTTCATTTGAGTCTTAAACTTATTAATTTAAGTTTTTAAAAAATGGCACAATACCCCCTTAACTATTATTATTATTATTATTATTATTATTATTATTATTATTATTATTATTATTATTATTATTATTATATTATCTATTACTTTTACGGGTATTATATTTATATTTAATTTAACCGCGTTGTAATGAATTGAAATTACCGTATCTGTCCGCTGCAATATATATTTATACATATATGAGTAAATGATTGCTTTAAATCTATGTTTTGCTGTGAATGACCAACTGTGAGGTTCCCTGGGAAAGGGGCCTTACATGGACATACTATTGTGTTGTGATCAAGAGAACCTTGGATCTTAAGACTCTCATTCTTACAGAGTTATATGGTATCCTGAGTACATTCCAGATGGAGATGAACATGCAAAACTCCACTGGTAACTCCAATTACCAACTGAGTTCAGCCCTTCATGTGATTGAAAGGGAAAGCATAGAACCACAACATCAGTTGCTATGCTACCCTGACAACTTGCAAAATGGACCCTACATTACTCTACCTGAGACTCCAAAGTCTCAACAGGCTCAACACAACTCCTTTCAGGATAGTTGTGTCTTTGTCTCTGGAAGTGGACACTCTGGTGATTTTCAATATTGCTTTGATGACCTTGAGTGCTTTAGTCCAGATGATGTAGAGTATATGGACATTGTCCAACAGATGGCTCTTTTAACTTACAGAGCGAAGAAGTTCTTCAAGAGAACTGGAAGGCAATTCCCTCAAAACCCTGTCAACAGCAAGTTTGGGTTTGACAAGACCAAGGCAAGGTGCTATAACTGCAACCAACTGGGTCACTTTGCTAGGTAATTCAAGGCTCCCAAGAACAACCCGAAAACCCCACAGGCCTCCACACATCCCTCAACCTCAAAGTCTAAAGAAAAGACAACAGATGCAGCTGCAATAGTTCAAGATGTTGACTGGAGCTTCATGGTACAAGATGTGACTCCTGCTCAAGCACTCATGGCCGGAACAAATGATGCTCAGGTATATGAAAATCTTTGCACTCCAGCCTGCATTGCTAAAGTTAAACTTTACAAGGATTACAATATGGAAATCAGATCTGATGTTGAGTATTTAAATATCTTAAAATCTGACTTTAAAAGAGCTGAATCTGACTATCAAAAGAAAATTGATGAGTTAGAGAAAACTGTCTCTCTTTTAAAACATGAACAAACCAACTATAAGACTCAAATCAAAGATCTGATATCCAAGCTGTCTGAAGTTCAAGCCCAACTTGTCACTGCTGAGGCTCAGGCCAGGAAGCAAGCTATTGCTGAGCAAAACTTCCAAGCTATTCTTGCATCATCCTCTCATTAACCAATGAAATCGCTCCACCACACTCTTATGAGTCTATTAGACAACCTAGATGTGGTATTAAGGAGCAAGAGGTTCCAACTGCTGACCCTTCTTCACTAGAATTGAAGGAGGATGCAACAATAGTGGCCACCATAGGGAAGAAACATGTAAATACACCTATCTCCTCCTGTGAAGATCAAATCCTAATCACCAAGGCAAAAAGAAGTAGAGCTAAAGCTGCTAGAAAGATTGCCAAGAAGTTTGCTGAGTCTAAGCTAAAGATCGACCCAAGCAAAAAGGTGTCTTTATCTCAGCTGGATTTCAAGTGTTAGGTACCTCTGATTTAGGAAAGGATATAATACCAGCACTCCTATCCTATCAAAGGATCAGAAGTTGAAAGGGAAAGTTGCTGATGAAGAAAAGAAGCCCAAGAAATAGCAACATTTAAATTCCCAAAAGACTAACATCGCATGCATAATGTGTGGCCTGCACAACCACATGGCAAAAGATTGTTACTACAATCCAGCAAGCACACATTATGCAAATAATGTTAGAAAAGAAGGAGTTAGGGAAGGTTTCACATTTGGACCATTTCAAACAGTCCAAGTGATGAAAAAGGGGAGGTTGGTCTCGGAAGCCAAGTTGCTTTTGGAAGAAAGTACTTCTTCCGAAGGGAAAATGGCTTCGGAAGCCAAGCTTCAAAGGTTCGGAAGAACAAGAAAGCTTCCCTGAAACCAACCAGAAGAAGACTACTTCGGAAGAAAAGGTGGTGAAGGCTTCTTCCGAAAAGAAAGAAGCTTCAGAAAAAGTCCATGCTGCAATAGCCTCAACAAGCTCATCCTCAAGATCAACCAAGGGATGGATGGAAGATCAAAGAAGATGTCGCAGCCCAAACCTCTTCTTCAACGACCTCTATTGAACCCCAATGCATATCTTTTGATTCAATTATGTCATCATCTTTGGAAGAGCCCAAGACTAGAAAGGCTTAGGCTTCCAAACAAAACTAACAATCTCATCTTATATGCAGGGACATCCATTTGACAAGAACAACAATGTCTGGATTGTAGATAGTGGATGCTCCAGGCATAAGACAGGGAACAGATCTCTCCTTCAACAATTCCAGAACTATGATGGAGGGCCTGTCCAATTTGGAGGTGAGACCGGAGGATATATTTCTGACAGAGGAAGTATAGCCAATGGTAGATTAAACATTGACAAAGTTCACTTTGTCAAACATCTTGAACACAATCTGTTAAGTGTTTCTCAATTCTGTGACTAAAATCATAAAATGCTTTTCACAGAACATGAGTGCATTATCTTCAAACCAAGGATGACAATTCCTCCGGAATTGGTGCTTCTTAGATCTCCCAGGCAAGGGGATATGTACAAGCTAGATATGAACAATGCTTCTCCTATGGGTGAAGTATCATGTTTTCTTTCCAAAGCTGATAGTGATGAATCAACACTATGGCATAAACGTATGTGTCATGTAAATTTTAAGACAATGAATAAATTGGCTAAAATAACTTGGTACATGGTTGCCTAAAAAGGAGTTTTTCTACAAAGATAACTGTGTTGCCTGCCTGAAAGGGAAACAACACAGGACATCTCACAAATCCAGATGTGTTAATTCAATCACTACTCCATTAATGAGCATGGAAGAAAATCATACTGCCTTGGAAGAAAATCATACTGCCTTGTGATGATTTTACAAGATTTACATGGTATTCTTTTTAAGAACTAAATGAAACTGCTGAAACTTTGAAATCTTTTCCTCTTAAAATTGAATATCAAATTGATCATAAGGTTAAAATCATTAGAAGTGATCAAGGGACTGAGTTTAAGAACTTTGTTCTTGACTCATTCTGTGACTCAAAAGGGATTGCCAGACAATATAGTGCTCCCAGAACTCCTCAATAAAACGGTGTTACTGATAGGAGGAACAGGACACTTATTGATGCTGCTCGAACTATGTTAGCTGATTCAAAACTACCTCTAACATTCTGGGCAGAGGCGGTCAGCACTGCATGCTATGTGCAGAACAGAGTTCTTGTAGTTAAGCCCCATGGAAAAACTCCTTATGAGTTATGGAACAAGAGACCATCGTTCATTGGTTTTCTAAGGTCCTTTGGCAGCAGGTGTACCATACTTAACACAAAAGATAGCTTAGCAAAGTTTGCTGAGAAGTCAGATGATGTTATCTTTGTTAGATACTCTTCTAGCTCCAAAGCTTATAAAGTATACAACATTAGGAATCAACAATTTGAGGAGTCATCCAATATAGTTGTTAATGAGCACACTTCTTGTGTTAGGGGGTATGGACCTGATTATATCTTTAACTTAGAATTATTTCCAAACTATTCTAAACCATCTTGTGAGAATGTTTCAGCTGGAACAGGTGCTCAAGGTGATTCTGATGCTGATACTACTCAACTATTTGAGCTACCCAGACCTCTTCCAAATTCTCCAAGAGCTGAAAGACAACAAGCTTCAACCATTCACAGATCAGATAGTGTAACTGTCTTAAGGAATAGTGAAGCTTCAACAAGTGAATCACTTGATAAACCTCAAAACTCATCAGGTGATCCAGTACAACACCATGTTGAAGAAAACAGTATTTTGAAGGAACAGGCAACTGTTAATACTACTTCACAGCTAACCATTGATGATGTTTCTCAGTCATTCAATCAGTCCTCATTAAATGACTTTGAAATAGCAGCAGGAAAGAGTGTTCCAGTTCCTGATTAGAATATGTCCAACCTGGACCTATCTCTGCAACTGGAAGTGACTCCTCGTCTTAGGTTTCACAACACTCATCCAACTGGGAACATCATACGAGATGTCTCTGAAGGTGTGAGAACAAGAGGACAGACACATCATAGGAATGTCTATTTGTACTCATGTTTTCTATCCCAGATGGAACCCAAGAAGGTAGAAGATGCCTTGAAAGATAGTAGTTGGGTTGAATCGATGAAAGAGGAGCTGCTTCAATTCAGAAGACAAAAGGTCTGGAATTTATGCCTACTACCATCTGGTCAAGTGTTGGTACATATGTCCCCAGTTCTAGTCTAGTGAACTTAAATATAATAGAACTTCTTCTTGTAACACATATGTAATGTTTAATCAATATAATGAGAATCTCTTCTATATATGGTTGTTGGTTATTTAATGTTATATCTATTCATATCAATTATTAGTACACGAATATATGACAATGTTATATAGGTTTAAGTTGTTAGACATAGGTTTGAACTATCAAAGGTTCAAGAATGTGTTTAACTAAGTTATTTGATTCAGTCGCACGACTGGACCATGCGAATGGCCCAGTCACACGATTGAACCAGGAGATTGAGTCAATCGTACGATTGAGTCATAAGACTGACTCAGTCGTCCGAATAAACCAATCGTATGACTCAGTCGCATGACTGAGCCAGTCGCCTGGCCCAGTCGTACGAATGATAGCTGTAACCTATAAATACCACTTAATTCGTGGAAAAACGGAACACTTCGAATACTTGAAACCCTAGTCGACCCAGAACGTCCAGTTCGTCAATTCCAACTTCATAGAACGTCTGAGATCATTCCTAGTCCATTCTTAACGTTTTCTAATCGTTAGGATTGATCTTGATTACGTTCTCCCTGATTGGATCACCAATCAAATAGGATTCCGCACTATTGATCCGGTATAACGAAGAATCAGTTAGTACTCCGTATGTAAACGGTCCTAACAAGTGGTATCAGAGCCAGGTTCTTGATTCTTCGTTGATTCAATCGTTTTTGTGAAAAAGTCTAAGTTTTTACGCGAAAAGATCCAATCTTTCTGCTAAAAATCACGTCTTTACGTGTGCATGTTCTGAAAAATCAATATTTTTCGACTTACAGCCGTCTAGGGTGTCAAAACTTGCGTTTTAGGTCAAAAGTTGTGAAAAACATCGATTTCAGCAGTCTCAGTCGCACGATTATCTCAATCGTATGACTGAACTCCAGTCGCCAGTCCATTCGTCCGATTGAGTCAGTCGCCGTGTCTAATCGCCCGATTGAGTCAGTCGCCCAGTTCAGTCGCCCAGTTGAGTCAGTCGTTTTGTCCAGTGATCGATTGAGTTCAATCGCATGATTGTGTCTCATCGCCTGTTCAATTGCACGGTTGAGTTCAATCGCATACTGTTAGTGTGAATCGCATCCCAGTCGTACTCCCCATTCGCATTAACAGTCTGTTTTTAAGTATAAGTCAACCTTCATTATGGACTCCGAAAACTTCGCATTCTCAGCAGGAAAAGACTCAAGAATCCAGAACCTACTGCTTCTGGAGAATGAGATTGGTAACCACAATAAGCCACCTAAGCTTCTATCTATTGATGAGTTCCCGCAGTGGAAGCAGAGATTTGAGATTCATCTCAATGGCGTGGACACTAATATCTGGAATTCTATTGAAACTGGTTACACCATGCCAGTTGGTGCTGATGGTTTGCCATTAACTTTGAGTGGAATGACTGATGCTCAAAAGACTGCCTATAATGCTGAAAAAAGGCTTACGCGATGCTCACTCAGTCTATTCCTAAAGAGATCTTCCATCAGTATTCGGATCAGAAACAAAGTAAAAAATTCTGGAAAGCTCTCGAGAAAAGATATGAAGGGAGCTCAACTCTGAAATCTTTAAAGGCCAAAGCACTCAAAAAGGAGTTTGACAATTTTTCTGCTATTGGGAACGAGAGCTTGGACGACATTATTGACCGCTTCTATCATCTAATGAGTGAACTTCACACTCATGGGGTAATGACATCTAAAGAAGAAAAGGTCTCTAGTTTGGCTGAAGGTCTTCCAGAAAAATGGATTCATTTATTTCCACTTTGAGACACAATTCAGTTCTCGAGACTCTGGATATAAATGACTTTATTCTGAAACTGTGAGAGGAAGAGGTTAGACACAAGTATAAGGCTAAGAAGGGTTCATATGCTCAGGATCCTACTCTCTACAATATGACTCCAACTCCTATTGCAAAGTCTTCCAATGCTCCTCTGCAGACTGCTTTTGTTTCTAATACATCTGGTCAAAGCTCATCGTCTGGGGTGAGTCATCTATCTCATCAGGGGTTCAACATAGTCTTACTGAAGCTCATTCGACGAAGTTAATAACTGAGAACCTGGGTAAAGTCACTGTGGAAGTGGCCAAGGAACACATGGACCTACTTGCTGCAGTGGTTCATTCCTATGATGGTTTGGTTGCAGGGAAGATAGGGAACTACCACTTGGCTGATGAAGATTATGAGCAGGTGGATGAAAATGAGTTGGAAAGGATGGATATTATATGGGCTCTCGCTAGTGCTGTGCGACGAGCAAAGAAGTTTGTGAAGAAAACAGGCAGAATCTCGTGGCTACAAAAGATACTACCTTTGGGTTTGACAAGTCCAAAGTCACGTGTTTCAACTGCTGGGAGAAAGGACACTTCAAGAGGGAATGTGTGAAGCCTAAAAAGACTGGGAACGGAAATCCATTTTCCTCGTTCAACAGGCAAGACAAAGATACGAAGACAGTTCCAGCAGGGAGTGATTCCAAGGCTATGGTGGCACAAAGTGATGAAGGACAGGACTGGTCCTTCCGTTTCTTATCTGATGGTGAAGCCAACATTGCTTCTGTTGAGGACCTGAATAAAGACTCAGCAAGTGAGGGGGAGAACTCAGCTAAGCCTGATACTGCTGAATTGGATGATGACATATCTGCTGTTGATCAAATTGTTGAAGATGAACTGAATACTGAATCTGAAGCACATTCTGCACCTCAAAATGCTTTCATGGCTGGAACGTCTACATCAGCACAGGTAGAATCTAATGATGATTTATTTATTAAACATGCTTGTGTTGATTGTGAAAAATTTAGGGAAAGCATTGACCTGAAATTTGCTAGGTTATTAGATCATAATGATAACTTAGTAAATGACCTAAAATTATGCACAGAGGCAATAGAATCTTAAAACAAAATGAAAACAGTTATAAAGAAAAAATTGATGCTTTAAAGAAACAGTTAAAAGAAACTGAAGCTGTTGTTTTTAACCAAGAAAATGATATCAAGTTTTACTTAAAGACAATCGAAGAAACTAAGAAGGAATGAGCGGTTTTACAAGTAGAAAATGAGTCTTTGAAACAAAACTCCACAGTCTAGCTAGTTCCTCACATATTTTGAAAAATTTGGTTAAAGAACGCAACAACGGGGAGGGTTTGGGATACAAAGTTGGTGCCACCACCACATGAGACATTTTTGAACATCAAACAACGTCCAATTAATGATAACCCCATAAAGGATCATGTGGTGACAACTCCTCTAGTCAGTGATCCGGATACAGCAGTTAACTCTGCCCTTTCGGCTCCTGACCAGACAGCTTCTACATCAGGCACAACCAGCACACAATTCACTGGCAAACGAGTGGAAGAGAATGTTCAAGCATCTCTTGGGTTGGGTAAAAAATCATCTTCCCCACAACCTAAGATTTCCAAAGACACTCAAGCTAAACCAGTGAAGCAAAATAATCACCAGTTTCTAAGACAAAACACAAATAATGTTAAACAAATTAAATTTGTCAAAGGAGGTGAAAGTCTTAAAAGTGATAATAAAAAGAAAGAACCAGGAGATTGAGTCAATCGTACGATTGAGTCATAAGACTGACTCAGTCGTCCGAATGAACCAATCGTATGAGTCAGTAGCATGACTGAGCCAGTCGCCTGGCTCAGTCGTACGAATGATAGCTGTAACCTATAAATACCACTTAATTCGTGGAAAAACGGAACACTTTGAATACTTGAAACCCTAGTCGACCCAGAACGTCCAGTTCGTCAATTCCAACTTCATAGAACGTCTGAGATCATTCCTAGTCCATTCTTAATGTTTTCTAATCGTTAGGATTGATCTTGATTACGTTCTCCCTGGTTGGATCACCAATCAAATAGGATTCCACACTATTTGATCAGGTATAACGAAGAATCAGTTAGTACTCCGTACGTACACGGTCCTAACATCAAGTACCTATAGGCACTAAATGGGTTTTCAGAAACAAGAAAGATGATAGAGGCTTGATTATCAAGAACAAAGCTAGATTAGTAGTTCAAGGATACACCCAAGAGGAAGAAATTGATTATACTGATGTCTTTGCACCAGTTGCAAGACTTGAGGCAGTTAGGATCTTCCTTGCTTATGCTGCATCCAAGAACTTTACTGTCTACCAACTTGATGTCAAGTGTGCTTTTTCTATATGGAGATATAGATAGGGAAATCTATGTATGCCAGCCTCCAGGATTTGAAGACCCACAACATCCCAACTATGTGTGCAAACTGGACAAAGCTCAATATGGGCTGCACCAAGCACCTAGGCTGTGGTATGAGACTCTATCTCAATTTCTTCTGAAAAGTGGCTACACTAAAGGTACCATTAACAAGACACTCTTCATTAGAAAGTCTGGAAAGGATATTTTGCTTGTCCAAGTCTTGTTGATAACATCATATTTGGTTCCTCAAATGACCAAATATGCAAAGACTTTGAAAGCATCATGAAAAGGAAGTTTGAAATGAGTTCCATAGGAAGAATGGACTTCTTTCTTGGAATTCAGGTGAAGCAATTGAAGGAAGGATTCTTCATCAATCAATCCAAGTATGTCAATGACATCTTAGAAAGATTTGAGATGAAGGACTGTAAGCCAGCCAAGACACCCATATCCAGAAACCATAATCTTTGCCCTGACCTTGAGGGGGAGGATACTGATCAACATCAGTATAGAGTAATTATTGGTTCTCTGATGTACCTTACTGCTAGTAGACCTGATATCATGTTTGCTACTTGTATTTGTGCAAGATATCAGGCTGCTCCAAAGGTGTCTCACCTAGCTGCTGCAAGATAATCCTCAGATACCTCAAAGGAGCACCTAAACTAGGTCTCTGGTATCCAAGAAATAGTGATTTCAATCTCTATGGATACTCTGACAGTGACTATGGTGGCTGCAATAGGAGCTGATCATTACTGAACAACTCATCAGGGAGCATCTAGAGCTCCAGGATGAAGGAGCTCCTACTGAGTTTCCCAAGGATGACTTAGACAGCTCTTACACTCTAATGGGATATGGAGGAGATGTAAGCAGGTCAACTGTGTACAAGTTCAACTTCTTCTACAACTGGAAGTTTCTCTTGCAGATTGTTCTCCACTGTCTGTCGAATAAGTTCGGGGGATGGGATCAAATTCCCTATAAACTAGGATGCTTAGTTCATGGGTTGGTGAGAGGCCTGTGTTTCAACTACTCAAGGTTTGTGCTGACTAACCTCATAGGGAATCTTCAAAGGGAAACATTCATCATGTACCCTAGATTCCTTCAGCACATCATCAACTATGAGTTGGACCTGAGTCATCTTGTCTGTGTAGCTGCTCTAACTGTCCCTCACATGAGGCCTGTCATCTTCAAGACCATAAAGAAGGTGTCCACCAACTTCACTAGAAGACACACTGATCTACTTCCAGGTATGATTGAGCGCATAGCTCCTGGTGACATCCCTGTTAACCCCACAGGTGATGAACCCACACCAGCAACCTTCACCATAAATATCACTTTACCTTCTCCACCCATCATAATCACATATCAAAGACGCCCCAAGCGAACCCTTGTTCAATCTACTCTGATTGAACAAGCTCCTCCTATTCAATCCAAAAGGACTAGAGTGGAACAATGGGCTCCCACTCAGTCTGAGGTCACACCATCCTTCACCTTTGACCTCAATTTGGGTCTTGAGCTTCCTCAATCTCAAACCCAAGAGCCTAACACCCAAGCATTTAGCCCACAAGGTGAGTCTTTATACTCCCCTGTGAAGCCAATTAGGGACAGCCCCACCAGAGGCTCAATGCCTGTAGACATGATCAAGGTCCCGAATCAGTAGGTTTAGCCTCCCTATCCTTCACTGATCTCCTCCTTAAAACTGATGAAGAGATAACATCTCTCCATGGCAATGAAGTTGATCTACCACACCCTCTCCAAGATCAACAGAGCCTGGAGACATCCCTTATCTCTAGCCCCAATCAACAAACCTTAACTGAGGTGAGTCCCACTAATGTGGAGGGGACTCATGTAGGCTCAGCTGCCACTACTCAGAGTCTCTCATTGAGCTCTGAGGACAGTGGTAACATTAATCAGTCTGAGTCTACGGCAACTTTGCCCATTGATATCTCTGAAAGAGATGACTTTGAGCAAAAGTATCCAGGGTGCCAAGAAGCCATATCTGGTGGTGAGACTGAACATACTAGGTATGTTATCTCATCTCCCTGTGATTCTTCACATGAAGATGAGGGAAGTATGCAACTCACCATTCAGTACTTGATCTTTAAGGTCTCAAACCTTGAATCTAAGGTTAGGATCTTAGAGAACAGGTCAGCCACTCAGCATCTTGAGATTGACAATCTCAAGGCTCAACTAGCTGAGACACAGACATAGAGGTCTATTAGGCATGTACCATTTCAAGTCTCATTGACTTCTTTCTCTAGCTCATCTAGCTCTCAAGATGATGCTACCAAAAAGGGGGAGAATATTCAGAGACAAACACATGAGGAACCACCGGTCCAAGCTTCAACTTCTTACATCATCACTATGCCTAAATCATCTCAATCTGTCCTTCAGATTGACTCACAGATGATTAAGGATCTCTATAAACTTTTCATCAATTTTGTATGGAGATCCTCCATTGATCAGCCAAGCCTTGATGCTACAATGATCTACTTTGGAGCTGAAGAGCTTCAAAGGATCACTGCACCTTCTACCACTGTGGAAGAAGTTGGTCAACCTAAGGTCCACATTGAACCTAAGATTCACTTCGAAGGGGAAATGGGGACTGATGGCCCAGCAACTGAAACAATTGGGACAGAAGGTGTATCTCCTTCAACTTCCGAAGCCACAAGGAAAGCTTCGGAAGAACCAGCTAAAGCCTCGAAAGAACAAGCTGAATCTTCCGAAGCTGAAATGGAGGCTGCGGAAGGACTGTTCCAGATGTCCGAAGATCTAATCATCACAGATGCAATCCTTGAAATGGCATCTAAGGTGAATAGTGATGACTCACTCAAACCTGCTCCATCCCAAACACCATCTGAGCCTCTTTCTTAATCTGAACCTTCTATCCAAGAACCACCACAGTTAAGCTCTTCAAAAGACAAAGGAAAAAGGAAGATGACTGCGGAAGAGCTTCAGGAAGAGGAAAGGATTGAAAAGCTAAAGAAGAAAGGTAGATTCCCTGCTGAGAAGCTGCTAGCTACTAGTTCAAAGGCAGCTGCAGCCAATCAAAAGGCAATCAACAACAAGAAAAGAGAGGAACTCATTGATCAGCTCATCAATTTAGGAGCTGCAAATGAAGAAGTACTCCTGCTACCACTAGAGGAGTTGGTGACTTTGGAGAAGACAACCAGGCTAAAACAAGAAGAAGAAGCCAGGTTGGCCTTAGAGAGGGAAGAGGAGGAACAGACGAAAGCTTCCTTGCAGCTAAGGGAAGCTAGGATAAAATTCCTACTTTCTAGAGGCTTCAATCTTCCAAGAACTTTCTCCACATGACAATGATACGATCCTCTGGCTCCATAACAAAGAGCAGGATCAAATAGAGAAAGAAAAGAAGAAGGCTGTAAGGGAAAAGAGCAGAGAAAAGAAGAAGAAGGAAGAAGAAGTAAAGACCTCTGCAACCAAGAAGCTCAGTGACAAACCCTGGATGAAAGACTATCTCCAGGCTCATGGCTTCTCTGGTAGGAAGGTGGGTCCCATGTCTGAAAAGATACTCCAGCGGATTGTCAGTGAAATCAAAGCTGACATCCACATGGGAAAGAAGATAGAGATGTATAGAAGAGGACGGGGAATGATCTTCACCCCAACCACTCAACCACAACCAACACCAGAAGAACCAATCCCATTCTCCTTCCCCATCAAAACTGAGCCCTCAGATGAACCCTTCACCCCTGAACCTACAACTCTACCCTACTTCATCCCCTCAACCACCTAATCTTCCCATCCTTCAACCTAAAACACAACCTGGAACCACTAAACCCAAACCTACCTAACTGATACCCAGACCATCCCCTCGGCCTTCTCAACATCTCTCTCTTGAAGAGTTTAAGGAAATCAAGATAAAGTTTAACAACTACACAACTCTAAGCAACATCTCCTGTGAGGAAGATCTCATCAACATCACCTATGTTGATGACTCTTCAAGTTCCCTTACACTAGATCAATTTCTTGATTTGCCTAGAGGAACTTTGGGCCAGGCTGCAAGACTTCTAGGTCTCAACTCTGATTCTCTGAATGTTGAAGAGAAGAGACTTAGAAGAAAACTAGCGACTCTGCTGGATACAAGAAAGGAGGACAGGATTCCTAGTCAGTCTCCTGCGCCTAGGAAAAGTATAATCCAGTGGAGGTTCGATGAAGATTCTCACAATTTTGTTGTGGAAAGGGAGAATGGTGAAATCAACCGATTCAATGCCACTTCTCTGTTGCACCTCAGCAGATTTGACATTGCTGAGCTTGCAGAGAAGCCATTCTCCAACCCCTCCAACTCTGAGACTGCTTCTATCATCAGGAATCATCTCAGCAATCTTCACTTGGCTGAGCTAACTGCAAAGGCAAGGATTAAAGAAGAGTTGAAGTTGAGAAGACAGTAAGAAAAGGAAAGACCTACCACCAAGGCGCAGCCTTTCTACAGATGGTGGAGGGTCTGGAATCGGAACCTATAGTTAGATGGGAATATGACTATAGTTCCCATCAACTAACTCTTTTCAGAGGGCCATAGGAAAGGGTACATATAATCCAAGGTAACAGACTGGATGTTCTGTCTACCAAGGATTTGTACAAACTTCTCAACACCACATCAGGGAAGAACAAGGAAACAGATAGATATCTACTTTCCTTGGTGCTGAAAGTTTTGAGAAGAAGAGAGAAGTAAAGTTTTGGTAGCATCAACCTAGGGGGAGTTTGTTGGATCATGAGAAAGGCTTGTGCAACCAAAACTATTTCACTTAGTCAGTTTTGGTGCTACATTCAAAGGCTTCCGAAGCTAACTATGGGAACTTCTGAAGGTTGAAGAGTTCTTCCAAAGACAAGTGAAAGATCAACTTCTAAAGACAAACTCTACTTCCGAAGACAAGGAGAAGTTGCCAAGCCTCGGAAGAAGTAGTCTTCCGAAGTATAAGTGGCTTCGGAAGAAGTTATTCTTCCGAAGCAACTTAACCTTCGGAAGACACTGCTATGAACCAGTGAATATAAGTATGGTCTTTGACATTCCGCTGCAGACTTCTGATACAGCATGGCTTCTTCCTAAAGAGCCATGTAGTTGGCCATACATTATTCCACTGTTTACCTTTTTATGATAGTACATGTTACTAACCTTAGTTGGTGACAAAAGGTAAGTCAGGGACATGTCCTGACTACCAAATCTCAGATAAAATATCCAAGATACCTTAACCTATAGTCTTGTAGTATAGGCTTTTGGTTATAGGTTTCCAGCTAGGATCAAAGTATATCCGGCTATAGGTAGTATTATATATATAGTTCTTATTGTAACTCAATAGAGAGAGAGATTGTGCTTGCAAGAGTCTTGTAATCCTTTGAGTTGAGAATCAATATATAAAAGTACCTTGAAAATTTACTTCTTGTGCTTATTATCATTTGCTACTTGTTATATAGTGATCAACTCTTGTTAATACTCTTTTGAGTGTTGTTCTAGGTGAGTTTGAGAGAGAAACCACTTGTTAAGTGACCAATACCGATCCTGCATCATCCTTACCCAGTAGTTCTGCAAGAGGCTATTTCTATGACTCGAATCCATGACCTTCAGGTCACAAGACAACAATCTTATGGGTGGGCTAAAAAGATACCTTTAAGACTTTAATGACTTAAAGAAGATGGCTCAACGGAGTTGGATCAAAACTAAATGGAAAACTCAGAAGATAGATATAAAAAGATAACTGATGAAAATAGGAAAACCTTAATATACTTTACCGATTCCAAATGTTCATTTTTTGAGAATATATTGTAAGGCTCTGTTCCCAGAGAACCTCACTGTTGGTCATTCATAGCAAAACATAGATTTAACACGTGCATTTAGATATATTCATCGCAGCGGAAAAATATAGTAATTGCAATTTATTACAACTTGATTAAATTTAAGATATAAAAATTGTCTTTAAAAAACATCGAATAGTCTTTAAAATTCTCTTAATATTCTTCTTCATCAGGGATGCTAGTCTTCAGATGCCAAGAAGCGTTAGCTCCATGCTCCCATCCCACAAGCCCAAAAGCTTACCTGTCAACTAATATGCATAAAACAGTCAGCTTCGCTGAGTGATTTCTAGGTTTACATCATTAACAACTTTTGTAAAAGGTAGTAACTTTAACATTTGAAAACAATCATCACCTATCAGAACATTAATTTCACAAATGATCTCTTTATCACTACTTTACCATTAATTATTTACTATCGCTCTTCTTTATCCGTCAATTCTCAGTTACTATCGGTGCCCATGATAAACATAGGACTTTACCGACATGCCTATTCAGGCCTTACTGTCGTACCCAAACAGGCCGTTATTGTCATGACAATCCAGGCCTTACTGACCTGCCTGTTCGAGCTTTTACTTATCATAATGAGGGCACAACAAATGCAACCCTCTTTTTATCAATTGCTTTCAAGGCTTTACTTTATCAAGGTATACGTTATGGGCCCAATAACAGTTCTTTAAGTTTCATTTATATCTTTAGTTTTCACATGCACTTAACACATAATAAGAAGCAAACTTTTAGTTTAAGCATTCATATTTCATCAACCATGAGAGATAAACTAGATAACTGACCCTCCAGGGGACAGCGGGGGTTAGGGGACGACAGCCCCTGAGAGCGGGGTCCTAGGGGCGGCAGCCCCTAGTGGGGTCCAAGAGGCAACGCCCCTAGCTGGCACATTTTACTTTAGAAAATTTTATTTTCTTGATAAAAGGTCTTAAAAACCGTCATGATAAAAGTATGTATTTTAGTATGCATATCACCCCAAAACATTGAAAACGGGTAAAGGAGGGGTCTAGAACTCACCTGAACTTAGCAAAATAGCTTCAATTCTAAGTTACTTAAGCTATAGTCCGAATACCCAAGCTGCACGGAAGTTAATACACAAAAACGTCATTTTCTTCACAATTTCGCTGACAGTTTCGCTGGCAGTTTCGCTGCCAGTTTCGCTGGATAGCACTTCTGTCAGTTTCGCTGGACAGATTCGCTGCCATGAGCGCCCAAATTTCATTGGAATTTCCTATATTCACTAAGTCTTAGTGGTTTTCTCGAACATAGTAGTTTCGCTAGGGCGAAACTACGGTTTTGCTAGGGCGAATCTACGGTTTCGCTGGAAACTCTCTTAGTTTCACTGGATGAGTCCACAGTTTCAGTGATCGGGCTCACAGTTTCGCTGGATGCATAAAAATGACGAACCAGCCCGTTTTTAACCCAAAATCTTAACTTTTTACGTCCAAATCCTTGGTTTACCATCCATGAAACCATATCTAACCTTTTTACACGTTTTCATACTTAAAAAGTTGACCTTTATGTGTTTCTTTGAAACTTTTTGAATCCAAAACCCTAGAAATCCGGATCTGTTCTAAAGGGATGTTTGGATGACGATTCTTACCTGATTTGTTGCTCCTTTCTTGTGTTTTGAAGTTCCCACACCCAGATCTTCAATCTTCAAAGCAACCAAGCTCCAGATCCTCCAAAATCTTCACTTTCTCACTCTACTTTCTCTCTCCAGAAGCTTGGGGCTAGGGTTGCAAATTGGGAGATGGAGGCTGATCATGCATGTTTAAGGGCTGATTAAGGGTCCTTAAACCCATCAAAACATAGCCCATTAAGGTTAATTTAGTCCATAGCCCACTATCTTCCTTATTTAATTTAATTAACCCTTAAAAAGCCCATTATTATTAAATGGCTTGCTTCGGGAATTTCGGGGTGTTACATATATCTAGTTCAATTCGAAACAAATTATTTGTACATTTTTGCCTAATATAACCTCAAGGTATAATATGAGATGATAAGGTCAAGCATAGTATTAGAGATTAGATGTTTATTGTGTCATTTGACAATGTTGACAAATTGAGGAATTTGCAATTAATCAAGGCTTCAAGAAATGAGTAGTGCCTCAAATATGCAGGGAAGTAGTTGAAGAATTTCTCATATTAAGGTATAAATAGTAACTTAGGGAATTATATGGTGGCTTCAAAGAAGAGCATGTTTCTAGAAAGAATGAACGATGATCAAAAGTAGATAAGTAAAGCTGTAAATTTTGTTCAACTAGTATTTTTCATTAACACATAAATTTTAACCATTATGACTATTTATTATTATTTATTTGATAAATAATCTTTTTTTATTGGTTTGATGAGCTTTCATCTTTAAAAGCATGTACAATATGATGTGGCATGGTGTAATTTATCAGCACAGGCTAGCATGACAACAACAATGAAGTGTGTTCGCACTAATATCAAGCACATTGAAATCACTAGCTCTGGACTAGGAAGAATAAAAAAATTTATAGAGTAAATTACCATTTGCATCCTTGAGGTTTGGTGATTTTGACCATTTGCATCCAAACAGTTTAAAAATCCTCATATACCCCTAACATTTCATTTTTGTTCCCATTTGAATCCAAAACACTAACACCGTTAAATTATTCCGTCAACTCTCTTGTTAAAAGACTAAGGGGCTGTTTGATTTCGCTGACTGAGTAAGATCTGACTGAGTCAGAAGCTGACCCAGTAAGAAGTTCTAACTGAGTCTGCATCTGACTGAAACTTGGCTGTTTGATGTAGTATCTGACTGATTCTGCTGAATGATAAAAATAACCTTATATACATACATACACATAAACAATATATACATATACATACACATACATCTATATACACATCTACATACCCATATACATACACATACATCTACATACATATATATCTACATACACATCTACATACACATCTACATACACATACATCTACATACACATATACATACACATACATCTACATACACATATACATACACATACATCTACATACACATACATCTACATACACATCTACATACACATACATCTACATACACATACATCTACATACACATACATCTACATACACATACATCGATCATCCTCTGTCGAACCTCCAAATCGATCATTCCCCGATCGAACCTCCAAATCGATCATCCCCTGTCGAACCTCCAAATCGAACCATCATCATCGAACCTCCAAATCGATCGCACCATCATCATCGAACCTCCAAATCGAACCTCCAAATCGAACCTCCAAGTTGATCGAACACCATCATCGAACCTCCAAATCGAACCTCCAGTGGTCGATTGTGGTCGATTAGGGCTCGATTGTGGTCGATTAGGGCTCGATTAGGGGTCGATTGCGGTCGATTGTGGAGGCGGCCGGGAGGTCGCAGCAGCATCGGTCGATTGTGGAGAAGGGGGGAAAGTCAGCGGTCGATGGCGGGCGACGGGGGAAGGGGGAGAGTCAGTGGTCGATTGCGGTCGATTGTGGAGGCGGTCGATTGGCGGGCGACGGGGGGAATGGTGGTGGTGGTGGAACTTTGGGTGTCTGTATCAATAGGTCAGAAGAGAAGAAATGGGTCAGAAGGGAAGAAAACGTGGACTGGGTCAGTCCTCCGGCCCGGGTCAGTAGCACCAGTCAGACGAATCAAACGCACTGACTGGCTGACCGGGTCAGCCAGTCAGTGGTCAGACGCGGGTCAGCTCTATCAAACAGGGCCTAAACTGCCCTTAAAATTAAAACCCTAATCCCCTTCTTCATCTTCTCCATCTTCCTCATCAAACTCACTACCCCCTTTTGGAGTCAACAACCACCACCACCTCCACTTCCTCCTCCTCCCGCTGTCACTACCACCTCCACCTCCACAAACCCTAACCCGTTAGCACGCACAGTCAACCAACTGAAAACACCGGTTTTTGACTCGTTACGGCATGTTTTTAACAACAGTCCTCTGATGTAGTTGCCGAAGTCATCACGAGAAGCTCCGACGAACGTGAAGAGTGATGTTCGGTCGTATGTTTGGACGAAGTTTTGCCATGTGCGGATGTCAGAGATTGAGGTGGAGTGGAATCTAGTGGGGTAGGGTATACCGACACGATTTTGTCAAAGGTGGGTTAGATTGTTCGTCACAATTCTGTCGAAAGTGGGTTAGATTCTTTGGCACGATTCTCCGATGAGAATTGGTTCGTACGGTGCCAGAGGTGGGTTAGATTCTCCGACACAATTCCATCGAAGGTGAGAGGCGTGTTACAGATACTCCAAGGGTTTTCAAGTTATCTGTTCTATTAGGATCGGATCGAAGAGTGCTATCGTGTGAGAGAGGGGTTGTACGTAAGCCACCTCTCTCAGAGCAGTCTGCTTATGGTTTTAGAGAAGTTGATATACGCAGAAACCTGCTTGAAACTGGTAGAGATTAAGACGATGGAGGATGCCTCTGCGCCTACTTTAAGAGCATCCTTTCATTCAGCTTCCGCTTGCCTTGTAGTAAGTCATTAATGTCACAAGTAGAATTATTTTCAACATCATTAAAAGCTGAATTGTTTTTTCAGAAGTTACACGATCTTGCTTCCAAGGAGGAAGTAAAGATGAACAAGTACCCCAACACTCTAACCATTTTAGGAGTGGCGAGTTCCTTAACAAGGTACGTAAACATAATTCATCACTTCCCTCCCAAAGTAGACGAAGATGTGTTCGTCGTTGCATGTGGCGTAGGGCGGTGGTAGGGGGTGTGAGCAGAGGAGGAGGAGTTTGATGAGGAAGATGGAGAAGATGAAGAGGGGGATTAGGGTTTTAATTTTAAGGGTAGTTTTGTCTTTTAACAAGAGAGTTAACAGAATAATTTAACGGTGTTAGTGGTTTGGATTCAAATGGGAACAAAAATGAAACGTTAGGGGGTATATGAGTATTTTTAAACTGTAGGGATGCAAGTGGTCAAAATCACCAAACCTCAAGGATGCAAATGGTAATTTACTCAAATTTATATGGAGTTTGATTTTAGCAGTGAAAAGAAGGTGCTAGTAATATGTCCGAGCATGAGGTGCCCGAGAAGGATACTTTTTGAACATCCAAAATAGTAACATCAAAAGGGATTGGTCCACTAGGTGTTATAGTGTATTTAGAAAATTTACTTAATGTTACGGAGCAAGTTTACTAAAAAAGGCATGTATGATTACTACTTTCAGATGTTGAATATAATTCATTATGACAACATCATTTCTTCAGGAAAATCATGGCACATGAACACGCCTTGCCCTTTGTACTGTAGCAATTACCTATGATTTTGTACAAGCCTTCATCATATGATAAAAAATAATAATCATATATCTATATAGCAGCTCCCATTCGAATTTTTAAACAGAAAGACACTACAGCATTGTCCTGACGTATTCGTTTACAGACAAAACCAAAGTACTCAAGTAGATCGAATGCAGATTAACATCTAAGCATCACAATACAGAATAACATTAACCTATTGTGATGTTTCGAAATAACAACAAATTAATGTAAAAAAAATCCTTGGAGCAAACTTTCAGATATACCATTAAAGTATATTAAGGCAAGCAATTCAAACCTCAAATCAAGCTATACCAATAAAAGCAAGGAAAGATTGATCTTACACAACACAGGTTAATCCTTGCTCTAAGGACTACAACAAGAAGAAGAAACAAAGAAGCTTTCTATCCTAATAATGGTCAGGAATCCTTGCTCTGAAGAAGGATACCCTGTGAAATATGGATTCATTCATACATCAGAATTTCTTAGGATCTTATCCGATCTTAATTCGGCTCTTTGAGAGGAGAAGGTCAATTAAGCTTAAACCTTGAAGCTTGTATCACATTAGGTATAAGATTAAGCATTGTAAGAGCACATTATGTATAATATTAAGCACTGTAAGCAGCAGATTAGTTATAAGATTAAGCATTGTAACTTTAATCATTCGTACAGAACTTGTAGCATATCCATAATCTTTCTGTGGAGTTATGGGCATTGCATATTATATGACAGTCCCCATACTAGTTATGGTGCTCTCCTGGTGGCTCACCTTCCCTTTGAATATAGAGCATCCTTTATGAGGTCATAGTGACTGCATTGTGTTCTGCACTTTATAGGGGAGACCATAAACCTGTTGTTTAGCATCTTTATAACAGCCGGGTAGGAATTAAACCTAGGTAAAGTCCTAGAGTGTTTTGTTTCCCAGGTGTTCAACCACTCCGCTAATCGTGAGTGGTTCTGTGGTTCAGCTTCTTAATACTATTCATGTTAATATTACTGGGTAAAACTTGCCCTTATCTCACCCTCCCTAGACCCCACTACTTGAATGGGACCAACTTACTGTGTACGTTTGTTTGCTTGTTTATGTTAGTATTTTGTTTAGTGATGCTGATAAAAATAGCGAAGAGGATGTGTCTGAACAAGGTATAAGAAGGTGAATTTTATCAGGGCTTTCAACCGTTTTGGTAATTATTAAGGGATGGGCATTAACAGTCATAGAAAGCTAAGTTTTTGGTACTTTTTTTTTTGTTTTTTCTTGAGTGTTGAATTTCATTCTTCAGTTGGATTTTCATATGATGAATGGGAAAAATAGGGAAAATATGGATTTACTGACTATCTACACATAAAATGAGTCAGAATAATTAACAGTATTCAAGAAGTATTATAATTGTTAGTTTTAATTCTTTGTATTTCTTAGTGAATAAATGTTTCTAGTTAAAGTGTATAAGTCTAATAAGTCAAGGACTAGATATGTAAAGTTAGTTTTTCTAACTCCTATGAATAGATGGCTTA
Organism: Flaveria linearis; assembly: GCA_024085815.1. Lineage (NCBI taxonomy): Eukaryota > Viridiplantae > Streptophyta > Magnoliopsida > Asterales > Asteraceae > Flaveria > Flaveria linearis. The sequence continues at coordinate 28,823,732 of CM044014.1, forward strand.
AGATAGGAGGTTTGTAACATAATTTTGCAATTACCCAATTAAAGTATGTTATTTCTGTTACTTTGTTTCTAACATTTGGTATCAGAGCAGAAAAGAGGCTCTCGATCCAAGAACTTCCTCTCTCAATCAATCCTAATCATCTTCCCTAGATTCCCCAATTCGATTGAATCACGATAATCAGCGCGAATTCAATCATCGAATTAGCAATTGCGATCATCAACGATCGCCTTCACCAATTGTCTGATTAGCTGATCGACTCCTCCGATTTCAAGTTCTTGATCCACTCCGATGGCAGACCACAACAGACAGGTGGTTCTGAAGGACACGAACGACGCGATTTCGTTCAAAATCCCAATTCTTACACCGACGAATTACACGTCTTGGGTGATAAAGATGGAAGCGTTCATGGATGCCAGGGACTCTGGGATGCCATTGAACCCATTGCAATAGGCACAGTAGATGCGAACTGGGAAAGAAGGCAAGAGCCTTCATATTCCAATCTTTGCTAGAGGATGTGTTGATGCAAGTGGCTGCATTCAAGTCTGCAAAAGATATTTGGGCTGCATTGAAGAAACGCTATGTGGGGGAAAATAGGGTGAAGCAGGCTCGAATTCAAATTTAGGCCATGAGTTTGAGATGTTGGCCATGGGTGAGAATGAGTCCATTGATGACTTTGCAGGGAAGATGGGTGAACTTGTGTCAAGATACAGAGCTTTGGGAACACAATTGCAGCTTCTAAACAAGTGAGAAAAGTATTAAATGCAACCCCTGAAAGATTTTTTCTTATTAGTAGGGAGGTTAAAAGCCTATGAAGAAAGGCTAAAACCAGTCTCGCAAGGCAAAAATTCCTCAGGTCAGCTTCTCCTAACAAGGGTTGAATGGCAAGAAAGGGCAAGGAGTGAGTCCAAGCTAGAGTTTCAAAGATCCAGTGCCTCTGGTGAGAACCTGAGTAGAAGCAGCGGGAGAGGAAGATATGCAAAGGGCAGGGGAGGCAAAGCCAACCCTAAAAGTGGTAATAAAAGTACTAACACCACCAAGAAAGACAAAAGAAATCTAAGATGCTAGAATTATGACAGACTGGGTCACTTTTCTAGTGAATGCAGGGCTCCTAAGAAAGGGGATCAAGAGGCACAGCTGACCCAAACCCGGGAAGATCAAGAACCTACCCTGTTAATGGAAAAAGTAACCAAAGACTTGGGCCTGCTTGAAGAACAGAGTGTGTTCCCTAAGAATTTACCAAAGGGAGGTGATTCTTGTTCATGGTACCTTGATAATGGGGCCAGCAACCACATGACTGGCATCAAAACCCACTTCACTAAACTTGATAAAGCCATTACTGGCAAAGTGAAGTTTGGGTATGGGTCAGTGGTTGTCATTAAAGGCAGGGGATCAATTTGCTTCCAATGTAGTAATGGAGAGCATAGAGTAGTGACCAATGTCTACTACATACCTGCCTTGAGGAGCAATATACTCAATTTAGGCCAACTTGATGAAGTGGGCTACAGGATCTTGATGAAAGATGGGTACCTATGGGTCTATGAAAACATGGAAAAACCCTCATGAAGGTGAAGAAGTCGGAGAACAGATTGTATAAGATAAAGCTGCAGGTCACAGTCCTAAGGTATTTACTAATGCCATGCATGACAAAGCCTGGATGTGGCATGCAAGGCTTGGACACCTAAACTTTGAGTCAATCAACCAAATGTCCAAGCATAATATGGTAAGAGGGATGCCCAAGATCAAGCACAAGTCCTAGTTGTGTGAGAGTTTTAGGGCAAAGACATCACTAGAACTTGTTCATGCAAAGAAGTCAATCCTATCCTACTACAAGCAGTTTTAGAGCAAAGACATCACTAGAACTTGTTCATGCAGACTTGTGTGGTTCATTAGACCCACCCACACCTACAGGGAATAGATATTTCATGCTCTTGGTTGATGACTGCTCAAGACACATGTGGGTGTTCATGCTTAAGTCAAAAGATTAGGCACCAGCAACATTCAAAGCATTCAAAGCCCATATATAGGTAGAAACAAATTACAAGTTCAAGGCCCTGAGAATAGATGGGGGGAGAATTTACTTCAAGTACATTTGAGCAGCTATATGATCTGGATGGAATCAAGAGGTATCTGACTGCACCTTATTCTCCACAACAGAATGGGGTTGTGGAAAGGAGAAACCAAACCATAATAGGCATGGCTAGATCCATTTTAAAGGCTGTGAATATGCCTTTATATCTCTGGGTTGAGGCAGTAAGACATTCTGTCTTCCTGTTAAACAGAAGTCCAACCAAAGCTCTAGAAGATATGACCCCCTATGAGAGCTTGTATAAAAGAAAGACAAAATTAAAGCATTTAAGAGTGTTTGGATGCAAAGGCTATGTTAAGGTTCCTGGCAATCAAGTCAGAAAATTGGATGATAGAAGCACACCAATGGTGCATCTAGGTATAGAGCCTAGATCCAAGGCCTATAGAACGTACAATCTAGTAACTGGAAGGATTGTGGTTAGAAAAGATGTAAACTTTGAAGAAGGAAAGCCATGGAAATGGGATACCAATGATCTTGACAAGTCTAGTCAAAGATATGCTAAGTTTGGTGTTATGATGACTTCCCTAGGTCAGAATAATGTCTCCTCAAATGAACCAGCACCTGATTTAGGGAATCAAAGTCCTAATCAAAGTGTAGAGGGTGTATCTTCCATCCGTACTCTTCTAAACACTCATCAACACACCCTTGAATCAGTTATGGATGAAAGTCAAGAAGATGTTCAAGCAACTGATGTTTTTAGAATTCAGGGGGTGAGTATGAAGATGACACTTCTGATGATAATCAGTTTCCCAGGTCAAGCTATGATGACACCCCACCCAAAGGTTTTGCAATCCTTAATGATATGTTCAATAGGACAGAAATCCTATAACAAATTCCTTTTGAGCCTCCAATTTTCAATGAATCAAAATTATTATTACAAATGAAAGAGCCTACTAACTTTGAGCAGGCTAAGAACAATTCTGAGTGGAGGAGGGCTATGCACGATAAAATTGATAGCATTGAAAGGATTGGAACTTGGAAACTAGTTCAATGTCCTAAGAGGGTGAAGCCAATTGGGTTAAAGTGGCTATTCAAGCTTAAGAAGAACGCAGAAGGGAAGGTTATAAGGCACAAAGCCAGATTAGTGGTAAAGGGCTATGTGCAGAATTATGGTATTGACTATGAAGAGGTGTCCGACCCTGTTGCAAGGTTGGAAACTGTTAGAGTGACCCTTGCATTAGCTGTTGCAACAGGTGGAAAGTTCATCACCTAGATGTTAAGACAGACTTCTTAATGGGGAATTGAAAGAAGAGGTGTATGTAACACAGCCAGAAGATTTTGTGAAACCTTGTAAGGAGAAGATGGTGTATACTCATTAAAGCTCTGTATGGCCTTAAGTAGGCTCTAAGAGATTGGAATGAGAAACTCCATGATACATTGATAAAGTTTGGCTTTAAGAGGTGCCCATATGAGCATGTTGTTTACAAAAGGAAGTTTAAGAAGGGTTCTTTGATAATTGGTGGTATGTTGATGACATTATAGTAATTGGTTCAAGCACAGAAGTTGTTGAAGAGTTCAAAGCTATGATGAAGTCTAAGTTTGAGATGACAGATCTCGGGTTACTGAACTATTACTTAGGTATAGAGTTAAAGTAAGAAGCCGATGGCATTTTCTTAAGTCAGTCTGGTTATGCCAAGAAAATCTTGGAAGATCAAAAGATGTGGGGGCATAATTCTACAAAAACTCCTATGAATCCAGGGTTGAAATTAGGGAAGGATGATGATCATAAGTCAGTCGATGTGATGATGTATAGAAGGGTTATTGTCTGCTTGAGGTACTTAAATCAAACTAGACCAGATTTGAGTTATGCAGTGGGTATTACGAGCAGGTTTATGGAATCTCCTAGAACTACTCACTGGCAAGCTATTAAATACATTCTCAGATACTTGAAAGGTATTCTAGATCATGGAATTTGGTATGAGAATGGGGAGGTTAGTGAATTAGTGGACTATAGTGATAGCTCACATACCCCCATTAAAGCTAATGGTAAAAGTACCACATGGATGATATTTTACTATGGGGGAGGACCAGTGAGTTGGTTAATGAAGCAGAGTTCATGGCTGCAACTGCCACTGCACAGCAGGCGGTTTGGTTGAAGGGTCTGCTGGAAGAGTTGACGTGTATTAAGGCAGGTCCTATTCTTATACATGTGGACAACAAATCTACTATCCACTATTCCATGGGAGGTCAAAGCATATAAATATCAGATATCACTATACATATATATACACATAGATATACATATATATATATACATATATACATTTATATATATATATACACATATATATATATATACATATACATATATAAATATACATATACATACATATATATATATACATATATATACATATATACATATATATACATATATATATACATATATACATATATATACATATATATACATATATATACATCTATATATATATACATATATATATATATATGTATATATATGTGTGTATATATATGTATAGTTGTATCTGATATATATATATGTATATATATATATATATATACATGTATATATATATATATATGTATATATAGATATACATATATATACATATATATACATATATATAGATATATATACATATATATATATATATATATACATATATATATACATATATACATACATATATATATATACATATATATATACATATATATATATATAGATATACATATATATATATATAGATATACATACATACATATATATATATACATATATATATACATATATACATATATACATATATATATAGATATATAGATATACATATATATATAGATATATAGATATACATATATATATATAGATATACATACATATATATATATATATATATATATATATATATATATATATATATATATATATATATAGTGTGACATTCAATTGAGAACTATAAATCTTTAAAGAACCAAAAATAACCACTTTAACTCTTATACTATTTATTAAATAAATATATCAAAATGTTTGTAATTTTACTACTTTTAAGATAAATTTTTAAAAATCACGATATCTATTGTCTTTTGATAATGTGCATCAATGCACACACATTGTATTGCATATATGAATATTTTAAAGTTTTTCTAAAAAATTAAGGAGAGAGGTGTTAAAATGAAAGAAAAGATTAACAAATACAATTAAACCATCATCTTTAGTATTACCAATTTTATCGAGGTGTTATATCCATTGTTTATGTGGTTTTTAGTAGTTCTTTACATATTTATGGTTCTCAATAGAATGCTTCCTTATATATATATATATATATATATATATATATATATATATATATATATATATATATATATATATATATATAACGGCTGGTTAGTTATTAGTTCCTAGTATCACCAAGTTAGTAATATTCACCCATGCCAAGGTTTGAACCTTAGACCTTCAAGTAAGATAAAGTCTTCCACCTCCCTCTTGATCAATGTTGTTAGGACCGGATCGGACCGGCCGGTCCGACCGGTTCGACCGGGATTCGGAGGCCTGTCCGGTCCGGTCGAGGGTGGTTCGTTTTTGGAGCGTTGAACCGGCCGGTTCGAACCGAGTCGGCGGTTGGACCGGCCAACCGGTTCGGGTCCGACCGGAATTTGATTTTTTTTTTTTTGATTTTAGTGGGTAAAAACGGGGTGTTAAACCATAAATTAGTACTTTGTATATACAAATATAGTTAAGTTTTATATATAACTATAAAATATATGTATAAATCATATATAAATTACTTATATTTAATTACATATATAAATATAATTAAAATATAGTTAAATCCGGTCCATCCGGTCCGACCGGTCCGACCACCAAACCAGTAAGCCGTCCGGTTCGACGTCCGATCCGATTCTGAGAACATTACTCATGATCAATAAACCAAGAGATCGTTGGCATAGGTTAGAATATATATCATTCAAATTTGATTCATGCTAAAATACACATCAATTGTCATTATCATCAGTCAAAGCAGCCGAAATATTGAATACATTAAAAAATTAATGATGATGACTAGCACTAAAATTAGCTAAACTTTAATATTCATTATCTCAAATGTTACATGCCAAATAAAAATAGTTTCTCCGTTCAAAGGATAAAATTAATAGAAATATAAGTCTAATGCAATTTTTAGAACTATCATTAATAAAATTACATTTTCCAATAAAAAGGTGGTAATATCTTAAAAAATAGGTAATTTCATTTGATATTAGCCTTTGGTTAAAGTTTGTTTAGTGTTGTGTTCCAGAATTTTTTTAAGAAAATAAACGAAAGAAAAAGTAAGTAAACTATAAAATGTATATGTTTCATAGTTTTAAAGGAATAAACTAGAAAGAAGAGAAGAGAAGATTTATTAAAACTATATGTAGTGAATTTAGGGGTTCTAAACATGATAATATAAACACAAGTTAGGCTCAAAATATCATTACAAGATAATTAAAAGTGACTTAAAACTCATAGAGCTTCAATATTTTAACCGATGTCAAACACAACAATTCCTATATTGTTTTATCGATATGGACTTTAGACATTAGTTAACCGCTACATTTGATTTAAGAGGGCTTTAGTAGAATGGTTTTTATTTACACGTCATTTAAAATATAGTTTAACTAAACAACCATTATGTATAGTCTAATAAGCTTTTCTCTTTATCTTTCCTTCCAAATTAGAAGACATTCGAGACTAAGTAGCCAAATAAATTTATAAAACTTTATCATTTAACATTTTATCTTTTCATGATCATAGCTATGTTATAATAAATAGTTATAATAATTACTTTATAAGTTTCTTTTCTCTTTCTTACTAGCTTGGCACATAATGTATTTAATTTATTTTAATTAATTTTATTTGAACTCTGAAATATGAAATACGTTTTATTTTTTCGTTTCCCTTTCTTCTTTTCTTATTTCTTTTCCTTTGTTTTTTTATTTATTAAAATCAGAAACATAACGTTAAGCATAATGTAACCATTTTAAGACTTAATATAACATTGTAAGAATTACATTATTTTCTTTTGTAAAAAATATATGAATCCAAAATATCTAAAAATCCAAACCCAAAATATCCGAAAATTCGGATTCGAATTGTTTTTTGAAGTTTTTCGGATATTCGAGTTATCAGAATTTTTTACATCATACTGTTAAATGAATAAATATTTATTATAAATTCGGATACTTTTCCGATGTTTTTGACAATTTTATAAAAAATTCGGATATACGAAAGATTTTTTGATAAAAAATACTAATTTTATAAAAAAACTTTTTTTAAATAATATATATTCTTAGAATTCAAGTTCGGATGTTGAAATTCACTATTCAAAATTTTTAGGTATTCGAAATTTGAATGTCTACAATTCTAGATATCTGATTTTGAACACCACTACTTTCTCTAACCTATATGTTATAGTGTAATCAAGAATTTAAGAATCAAGCTATCTTCTCTATTCATTATATACAAAACTTCACCCACATATTTTATGATTTCGCAATAAGTTGCAAAATTACCAACGAATTTGTGCTTCAGTCGCTGTTTCGGGTAACTAAATAAAGATTAGATTAAAAAAAAGCCATAATTTCACCTTACATACACTGATTCAAGAAACCTAATAGGATCTGCCAGATACAATCAAAGACTCATTCAACCTCGATCCAAATGCCCAATTCAAATCGCATGCAACCCGCAAGATCTAAATTCTAAAAGTGATCAAGAATAAACACCTAAACAATGGCAGATCTACGATCAGTATACCGGACGGAAAACGATCTAGAGAGGATATCAGGTTCTGACTCACTATTCCATTGCACCCCTTGATCAAAATTTTGCATGTATGTATACTCATCGTACCCAACATGGTGAACATGCATGGACGTAGATCTAACCATCAACTTTTTTTTCTCTCTTTTCACTTTCTTCCATAACGTTTTCCACATAGACTGGAAGGAACCGGTTGAATCAGTGGCCCGTTTCTCGAAACGAGGCGGGTCGTAAGCGCGATCGGGCTTGATCGTTTTGCTGCGCCATTTCTTGATGTCCATGGTGGTGTTATGAGGAGTGAATGTTTGAGATGTATGTATATTTGTGAATGGTCATTGGTCAAATTTGATAACTAGGGTTGGAATAGTCAAACATATTTTATTGTTTTTAATTTGACGAAATTGCAATTAGCTACATTCTTTTGACATTATTATTTTAGGATAAACATGGGTTTTTTCCCACTAATTTTAGTGAAAAACATATAAGTAAATTGGGTAAAAGTGTAAAATGATTTGCATTATTTTATCTCTACTAGATTATTTGGTAAAGGTATAAAATATTTTTAACAATAAAAGGTGGACGAATTAAAATATGCATTTAATTGCGAAAATATACTGTTGTTTTTTATACAATTAGATTCACAACCGTAAAGTTTACTAATTTGTTTATCTCTTATAACTTCAATACAGATATAAGATCATCAAATAATGAACTTATCGACCTATATCATACAAAATTATGCATTCTGATTAAATGTTACTTAATCATCGATACACAATTATATACACATATAGAGAGAGAAGAGAGGGTTAATTATTTTATTTTATTTTATTTTTTTTGCTAACCGTAGAAAGGAAGCCTGATGTCAACTACAAAAGAAGAAGTTATTTTTTTTAGAATTTCATTGTTTGATATCGTGACTGTTCAAAAACTCAATGTTTTGCTTCAACTCAATGATAATGGATGTAACAAATTCAAAACCTTGGAATTATAATGAAAGTAAGCAATTATAGCTATAGTTGATATTTCAAAATAACCCAACTAGTTGCCATCTGATCTCAATAATAATGGGTATATGAAACGTAACACCTTTAAGATACCAAAAAGAGGCGAGGCGTAGAGTGAAGACGCCACAATTAAGCAAAGGGAACCAAGCTGATAAGCCAGTAAGAAATGGAAACACCATTAGTATTCTTGCAAGACTCGGTACTAGTTCATCCTAAAAAGAGAAGAAATAACCCTCATGAAATATATGGACCCAAAACTTGCAAACTCGCCTATTTGACACCATAGTTAGTAAAAATTAAATACATCAAGTCAACCTACTTAAGGCATTAATGGGATTTAGGATTTTGATTCTGTCTTATTTAAAGTCTCTAGTTTTTGTTAAACAACTTGAAATTTAACTTTATTCTAGGATCCTTGAAGTGGGCCTTGTAGACATAGATAGTTAATCCGCCACTTAATCCATTATTCAAAGATTCAACCCAATATGGTTCATCCATTGGGCTCTTGTTTTATTTTCTTGAACAAATCACCAACTTGTTCATAAAGTTCATGCAGCTTGTTGTAAATATTTTGTTACATGACAAATACTGTAGGGTTTCTTTTGTAATTATTCTATTTTTAGAGGGCTATTGTGTAACAAGCTAACAGCTAGGTAAGGTGTTTGTACTTAACCAAATCTTTTTTTTTTCTTTTGTGATTTTTTCCTCCTCTTTAACTTTTAATCCCTTTATTATTATTGTCGTAGGTAACAAATTTCCACAAAGCTTGCCCTACTTTTTATTTTTATTTTTATTCATTAAATATAAATTCACATATGTCATTGTATCTTCAAAAGAATTCATCCCTGAATCGTGAATAATAATATGAGGCAACATACATACATCTTTTTTAAAATCATTTTAACATCATATTATGATTTTAAGTTTGTTCTTATTCTCGAATACAAAATATTGGAACTCTTGTAGAAAAACAAAAGGACACGATTTAAAAAACATTATTGGACAACTTTTTTTTTACTTTATATTTCAAGTTGTAATAGACAAAAGATGATATAAGAAAAAAGATATTTTAAGTAGATAAGGGTATAAGATTAAACAAGAAAGTTAGCTATGATTCGACTGATATGAAATTAATAAGAAACTCAAACTTTTTAGAAACGTCCTTGTTTGATCTTGTTGAGAATTAAACTTCAAGAGTTGAATACTTCGAATAAAAAACACTTCAAGATGATTATCGATTTTGCTAACAAGCTTGGATTACAAAGGAATTGAAAAGAAGAATGAAATCTAGTCTACCATCAATCTACGCTCCTCTATATATCCCCAAACTGAGTTGTTGCTAACGGTAATTAACAACTCAATCCCTATTACAATTACCTCTTCAAACTTGAAGTAATGACACAATCAACCCCTGTACTTATTAATCAATACAAAACAAATGAAAACTTAGACCAATTGATTATTGTTGTCTTCATCATACTAAACATAACAACAATTTCCACCTTGAAGTCAACTTTAATCAACCCATCACTATCCAACCCCCAAAATATCTAAGCAAGACTGAAACTTAGGCATTAGCAATGCTTTAGTAAAAACATATGCTGCATTTAGCTCAGTGTCAACTTGGGCAACCTCAACTTCATTAGAGCTCATAATTTCCCGAATAAAATGATACTTAATTCCAATATGCTTAGTGTTGGATCTATTAAGGCTGGTGCAACCAAAACAACACTTAAAACAAATCTGCACAACTAAGGAATGTCTTCCGAAGGCAATGCTGCAACTTCCGAAGCTTCTGAAATAATCTTCCGAAGAGATTCTGAAGGATGAACTCAGTCTTTTGAGACTAAGAAGTTCTCCTTTCGAAGAGAACACTTAGAAGAATGAAGACAAAGTCTTCCGAAGTCTAAAGCCTCGGAAGAAGCTGTGTCTTCCGAATTATAAAATGCTTCGGAAGAACTTGTTCCTCCGAAGTCTAAAGCCTTGGAAGAAGCTGTGTCTTTCGAAGTATAAAATGCTTCGGAAGAACTTGTTCTTCCGAAGTATAAAATGCTTCGGAAGAACTTGTTCTTCCGAAGCAGTTTTACCTTCGGAAGAAGCACAGTATGAACCACTGGACAAAGCGTGGTCCAACTGACACTTGCTGCCTACTCTGATCTTCTGCAAAGATGCTTTCCACGCTCGTGTGTTTGACCTTACCTTTGTCCACTATTCACCATTCCTTAGTAGGTGCAGTTGCCACCTTTAGTTGTTGACCAAATGGTAAGTCATGGACCTGTCATGACTACCAAATCTTAGATATATTTTATCTAAGCTACCTTACCTCTTACAATGTAGTATTTGTATAGTAGTAAGTCCCAGCATGTTATCTACGTATAACAAGCTGTAGATAGTAGTATGTATAGTCGCTCATTGTAACTTAGTATCAATGCTTCTGCATGAGTCTTGTAATACTTAGTTGAGAGATAATATATACAAGTATCTTGAAAAACTTCTCTTGTTCTTACTTACTATATTATTATCAACTAAGTTCTTGATTCTGCAATTCATCTTTGAGTAATACCTGGTAAGTTTGAGAGAAATACTAAGTGTTGTGAACCCGTATCGATTCTGCAATTGGTATCAGAGTTTCCAGGCTCTTGATTGTGAGATCTAACCATCCTAAATCACCCTTGTTTCTTCAAACTCACTTACTCAAATGGACCTTGGACCAGAAATCTATTGAACCTGAGATGGGAACCATGACCAAAGCTCCCATCATCACACCTGATAACTTCAGGCGCTGGTGTCAACGCATGAAGGCTTTATCAAGTACCAAGACTCTCGTATGTGGAGGTCCGTTACTCATGGACCATACATACCTAAAGTGGCCTCATCAACTGGTGATGGTGCCATGATAGAAAAGGAGGTAGAAGATTACTCTGATGAAGACTACAAGAAGATATACATTAATGCAAAGCTATGACTGTTTTGCTCACTGCCATACCAAACTCCATCATGGCAGGCTTTGAGCATTGCACTACAGCCAAAGAACTCTTTGATGCTTTAAAGTTGATGTACTCTGGGTCATCAGAATCCAAAAAATCTAAGAAGGATGCTCTGAAGCAACAGTTTGAGAATTTCACCTACATTCATGGTGAAACCTTAAGCCAACAATACTTCAGATACATGGATCTAATAGCATCTCTGCAATCAATGAGCGTGACTCTTGAAAAGAGGAACATAGTTAGAAAGTTCATGAGTGCTCTACCTCATGAATGGACCTTTTATTATGTTTCCATCAGGAGATCTCAAAATCTTAGAACACTCACTATGACTGAACTGTATGGGATCCTTGATGGATACCGTATAGAGATGGAAAATCTGAACAACGGCAGATGAACGGCAGTTTAACCCCTCCTATCAGCATGCTCTACATGTTGCTGAAGGTGCAAGATCTCCCCAGCCACAGACGTACCTGACTTACAACCAGCAGCCATCCTGCTCATCTGGGCCTTATATCACTTTCCCTGAGACACCCAGGTGTCAACAAGCATAACAAGGTCCTTTTCAGGAAAATTGTGCATTTGTCTCAGGAAAGGAACACTCTAATAATTTTCAGTTCTGTATTGATGATCTAGAGTGTTTCAGCCCAGATGATGTTGAGTACATGGACATTATCCAGCAAATGGCACTGCTTACCTACAGAGCAAAGAAGTTCTACAAAAGAACTGGAAGGAAATTCCCTCAGAACCCAGCAAACGACAAATTTGGGTTTGACAAAGCAAAGGCCAAATGTTACAACTGTAATCAACCCGACCACTTTGCAAGGGAATGCAAGGCTCCAAGATCCAATCCTGGAGCAGCCCAAGCCCCTCAACATCATGCTACCACTCAAGCTACAACCAAGCCAACTGAGCAGACTGCAGCTGTTGCTTAAGAAATTGACTGGAGCTTTATGGTGCAAGACGTCACCCCTGCTCAAGCTCTCATGGCCAGCACAGCGGATACCAAGTATGTAAACATCTCTGTACCCCTGAATGTGTAGCTAAAGTTAAGTTGTATCAGGACTATAACTTGAAACTCAAGTCTGATATTGAGTCTTTAAACATATTAAAGGCTGATTTTAAAAGAGCAGAATCTGACTATAAACTAAAAATTATGGAGTTAGAAAACACTGCATCTACTTTAAAACATGAGCACTCCAACTATAGGGCTCAAATCAAAGACTTGGTTTCAAGGTTGACTGAGGCTCAAGCCCAGCTAGTAATAGCTGAGGCTGAAGCAAAGAAGTATGCTATCCAAGAGCATAACTTCAACACCATTCTTGCATCAACCTCTCACTCAAAGGAATTCTATCAAAACAAGAGTTGGATGGGAACCAATAAAACTGCTCCACCACATTCTTATGTGTCTATTAGACTGCCAAGATGTGGTACTGATGAGCAAGAGGTTCCAACTGTTGATCCACCGTCTGTTGAGAAGATGAGTGATGCAAAAATGGTTACCACCACCACCACAAAGGAACAGGTAGAAAACCTTATCTCATCAGCTGAAAACAAACCTCTGACCACCAAACAAAGGAGGAACAAGATACAAGCAGCCAAGAGAAAGGCTAAGAAGGTAGCTGAGTCTAAATTGAAAATTGACCCAAGGCAAAAGAATGTTTTCATTTCAGCTGTATTTCAAGTGGTAAGCTCAGATTCAGGACAGGAGTGTAGTACCAACACTCCTATACAACTGAAGGATCTGAAGCAAAAAGGAAAGCAATTGAGGAAACTAAGAAAATCAAGAAGCTACAGCCTGCAAATCCCACCAAAGCAAACTCTGAATGCATAATGTGTGGTCTACGCAACCACATGGTAAAAGATTGTTTCTACAATCCTGTAAGCACACACTATGCAAACAAAGTGAAGAAAGGAGTAGTCAAGGAAGGTATCACAACTGGACAACACAACAAAGTCCAAATGTTGAAGAAAGGAAAGCTAACTTCCGAAAGTAAATTACCTTCGGAAGAAACATCTTCTTCCGGAAGGAAAATAGCTTCAGAAGACAAAACAAAGAGAGTTCGAAGAACAAGAAAGCACTCCTTAAGCCTTCCAAAAGGAAGATTGCTTCGGAAGAGAAAGTTGTAAAAGCTTCTTCCGAAAAGAAAGAAGCTTTGGAAGAATGCTCAGCTGCTTAAACTTTATCAAGTTTATCTTCACAGATCAACCAAAGGATGGAATGGAAGATCAGAGAAGATGATGCAGCCAAAACCTCCTCTCCACAAACCACTATTAAACCCCCATGCATATATTTTGGTTCAGTTATGTCATCATCATTAGAAGAACCCAAGACCAACATGGCTTGGGTTTCTAATCAAAACTAACTGTTTCACTTTGTGCAGGGACATCCATATGACAAAAATGGAAATATTTGGATTGTGGATAGTGGATACTCCCGGCACATGACAGGGAACAGATCTCTCCTTCAACAATTTCAAAATTTTAATGGAGGTCCTGTTCAGTTTGGAGGTGAAGCCGGAGGATACATCTCTGGTAGAGGTAATGTGTCCAATGGTAACTTAACAGTTGACAAAGTACACTTTGTCAAACAGCTTAAACACAATCTCTTAAGTGTTTCTTAATTCTGTGATCAAAAGCATCAAATGCTTTTCACAGAACATGAGTGCATTATCCTCAAACCTGGGATGACAATTCTTAAGAAATTGGTGCTTCTTAGATCTCCCAGGAAAGGGGATATGTACAAGCTAGATATGAACAATGCTCCCCTACTGGGTGAAGTATCATGCTTTCTTTCCAAAGAAATTAGTGATGAGTCAACTCTTTGGCATAAATGTATGTGCCATGTAAATTTTAAGACAATGAATAAATTGGCTAAAAATAACTTGGTGCATGGTATGCCTAAAAAGGAGTTTTTCTGTAAAGACAACTGTGTTGCTTGTCTGAAAAGGAAGCAACATAGGGCATCTCACAAATCCAAAGAAGTTAACTCTAATTACGACTCCATTACACTTATTGCACATGGATCTTTTCGGACCCACAAGTATAATGAGCATTGGAAGAAAATCACATTGCCTTGTGATAGTTGATGATTTTACTAGATTTACTTGGGTGTTCCTCTTAAGAACTAAAGATGAAACTACTGAAACTTTAAAAATTTTTATTCTTAAGATAGAAAATCAAATTGATCACAAGGTAAAAATAATCAGAATTGATCAAGGGACTGAGTTTAAGAAACAAGTTCTTGACTCATTTTGTAACTCAAAAGGGATTACCAGATAATATAGTGCTTCTAGAACTCCTTAACAAAATGGTGTTGCTAAGAGGAGGAACAGGACACTTATTAAGGCTGCAAGAACTATGTTAGCTGATTCAAAACTGCCACTAACTTTCTGGGCAAAGGCAGTCAGCACTGCATGTGTAAGGCCCCGTTCCCGGGACGCTTACAGTTGTTTATCTTTTGTAAACGTTTCAGCGGAAGAATTCAAAAGAGACATCTCATTTCATCGTAAAAGCTTTTGCAAAGTAACACATCGTTAATCAATTACAAAATAGTCATAAACAGTGACCTTTAGTAGTAAGAGGATTCCTTAGGTAATCCGTTTATCTGAATCCTCTACAAACACCATTTTGTTTTAATAATACATGCAACATAATACGTTGCAAAAATATTAACAAAGGAATGCCATCCCAAAGGAGCTGAGTAGCCGCCTCGTGCCATCCTCAGCAACACTACCTGCCAACTGGAAACACATAAAAAGTCAGCGTTGCTGAGTGAGTTCTAGTTTTATAGTAAAACATACTTTTCTTTCATTAAAACCGTTCTTACATACATACGATCACACAACATACGTACACATAGATAATATTTTTATTATCTTCATCATTCATTCATTAGCTTCCGTTCGTGTACCGTTCATCGTTAGCATTCACATTCTTTCATACGTTCATTATCTTTCTTTTGTACGTTCATTACATTCATTCGTACGTTCATTACTTTCATTCGTACGTTCATTACTTTCATTCGTACGTTCATTACTTTAGGTGACATGTATAATACACCGAACATTATGCACGAGTGCTGGTGCTGGACCTGTGGTAATTAACCATGAACATTATGCACGAAGCTGATCTAGTCACCTAGGACAAGTACATGCACCACTTATCTTCCTCTTTCATTCTGGATCAATGCCATGCGCTATACCTCGAACATTGTGCACGAAGCTGATGCTGGACCTGTGGTAATTAAATCACGAACATTGTGCACGAAGCTGATCCAGTCACCTAGGGTAAGCAGCAAGGATCCCATACATATGGTCAATCACAAAGACTGAACCCCAATGTGCATCCTTCGGGGTAGCTAACCCGCACACCGTTGAGCTAACATCTTCATTGGGTGTGCACCTCCATACATTTGCTTGCAAGCCTTTCTTACGTTCATTCGTTCATTAATGCATGCATTCATTCATTATGTTACTCTTTCATTATCTTTCACTTTATGTTACATAATACTTCGTTCATTCATTATCATAACACGTAAAGTCATGGGAAAGATAAACATACATTATCATGAGGAAAATACACATATCATTCACACATCATCATGCAAGGCATCATACATACATAACATACATCATGTATAACCATGCAGCATCATCATCATCATTATGCATAAACATCAAGCACATATCCTTACATGCCCATCATACCATCTATGACCCCAAAAGTCAACTTACATAACCCCGGGAATCTCCTAGGCAAAGCCTACATCACTCATTTTCCTAAAAGTCAGAATTTATTCTAAGTGTTTATCCGTATTTCCTTTTTCTGTCCGCATTGGTTAATACGGGTGAGCAAATGTCATCCGCATTTCTTTGACTGTCCGCATTAGTTAATGCGGCTGAGTAAATGCCTTAGCCGTATTTCATTATCTGTCCGCATTAGTTAATGCGGCTGAGTAAATGCCTTAGCTGCATTTATTTTAGCTATCCGCATTAGTTAATGCGGCTGAGTAAATGCCTTAGCCGCATTTATTTTAGCTATCTGCATTAGTTAATGCGGCTGGGTAAATGCCTTACCGCATTTATTTTAGCTATCCACATTAGTTAATGCGGCTGAGTAAATGGACCTGCAACTTAACCTGTGCCATTTTCAGATCTCAATCATCATCTTAACCCATCCTTAGCACAGATCTACCATTCTACACACTTAGAATAAACTTAAACATCATACATATCGTAGGAAAACACCTAAAAACATACGTCAACAGTACCTAGTCGAACATCATTCTGAAAATTTATAGTTTGCCTTAAAAACCTTATGTTCATAACAGCCCCAAACGAATCATACACTTACACATACATACATGAATGGGTTTTTCACCCGAATACCCGAAAATAGTTTGTAGATGTGTTCCAGCTCCAAAATCATTCAAATACGTGTAAAATAGGGGTCTTAGAACTCACCTTTGCAGCTCTTGAGTATGGCTTCTCCTAACTCGTTTGTAATTGAGTTCAATCGCCTAGAAACCCACTAAAAACACACACCCGAACACCCACTACACACATAAGCATACAACCAAGGCAAGATCAGTTAAGAACACTTAAAAACCATGAATTTCTTACCTCGAATTTGACTTCTTCTTGTTCTTCCTTCAAAAACCCGAATTCTGCTCTTTCTCTCTCTAGAATCGAATGAAATGAAATGTGCAGGAGATTATGGGCTGCCATATCTCCTTTATGTGCCACTTTTATTTTCTTTGTCCTTTTGAAACTTTTTACCCTCAACTTGGGTAAAATATCTTTTCTTTCTTTTTCTTCACTTTATTCTTTTTGTTAAAAATAAGCGGGTGTTACAAGTCCACCCCCTTAAATAGGTTTCGTCCCCGAAACCTTTTATTCTTCGAACAAACGTGGGTAATGCTGTCTCATTTCTTCTTCAGTCTCCCACGTAGACTCAGATCCCTTTCTGTGCTTCCACTGTATGTGCACAAGTGGGACCACTTTATTCCTCAATCTCTTCTCTTTTCGGTCAATGATTGCCACTGGTTGCTCTATGTAATTGAGTCGTTCGTCTACTTTGATATCCTCCAATGGAACAATCATGTCTTCATCAGCTAAGCACTTTCTTAGATGAGATACATGGAATGTTGGGTGAATTCGACTTAACTCATTGGGTAACTCCAATCTATAGACCACCTCTCCTACTCGAGCAATGATTCGAAAAGGGCCTGTATATCTCGGGCTGAGCTTGCCCCGCTTTCTGAACCGAATGATACCCTTCCAAGGTGAGACCTTCAACATAACCCGGTCACCCACCTGGAACTCAATCGGCCTGCGTCGTTTATCGGCATACAACTTCTGTCTATCTTTGGCCGCCTTCATGAAGGCCTTGATCTTTTCGAGCTTTTCAGTCGTAGCCTCGATCACCTCGACGCTCCCTAACTCTTTATGGCCAATATCACCCCAACATATGGGTGTCCTGCATCTCCTACCATATAGCATCTCATAAGGTGACATACCAATGCTGGCATGATAGCTATTGTTGTATGAGAATTCAGCTAACGGTAAGTGGTCATCCCAACTTCCCCAAAATCAATCACACATGCCCGAAGCATGTCCTCCAATGTCTGAATGGTCCTTTGACTGACATCAGTTTGGGGATGATAGGCCGTGCTAATATGTAACCTCGTCCCCATGGCATCGAGGAATTTCTTCCAGAATTTGGTGGTAAATCGGGTGTCGCGATTAGACACAATAGATACCGGTACACCGTGACGAGTCATAATCTCCTTAATGAATCTGCCAACCTCTCGGATGAATATGTCTCATGCATCGGTAGGAAGTGAGCACTCTTTGTCAAGCGGTCGACAATCACCCATATAACATCATACCCTTTCGGAGTACGCGGCAGCTTCGTAATGAAATCCATGGTGATGTGCTCCCACCTCTATTCCGGTATATCCAAAGGTTGAATCTTTCCATACGGCTTTTGATGCTCGGCCTTCACTTGCAAACAAGTAAGGCACTTACTCACATACTCCACCACGTCACGCTTCATACCCGGCCACCAATTATCTTTCTTCATGTCTTGATACATCTTTGCAGCACCGGGATGAATAGAGTATCGAGTCTTGTGAGCTTCATCCATAATCTTCCCCCGTAGATCCCCCAAACGAGGAATCCACATCCGCCCGAATCGGGTTTTAACACCAAGTGTGTTTTCACCCAATTCCACAACCAGACCTCTCATCCTCTCAGAGTTAAGATGATCTTCTTTCGATGCCTTATCTTGAAACTCTTTGACTTGCTTCATCACATCAAAGGTCATGATCAGCTGGTACGCCTTCACCCGAATCGGCTCGAGCCTCTCCTTTCGGTTAAGGGCATCTGCCACCACATTGGCTTTGCCCGGATAGTAATGGATCTCACAATCATAATCCTTTATAAGCTCCAACCATCGCCTCTACCTCATATTCAAATCCTTCTGCTCGAAGAAGTACTTCAAGCTCTTGTGGTCGGTGAAGATGGTGCACTTCATCCCGTAGAGACAGTGCCTCCAAATCTTTAAAGCAAAGACCACAACTGCTAGCTCCAAGTCATGAGTATGATAGTTAACCTCATGAACTTTCAACTGTTGGGATGCATAGGCTATAACCTTCCCCCTGCATTAACACGCACCCCAATCCCGAGTAGGAAACATCAGAATAAACCACCAGATCTTCACTTCCATCGGGCAATGACAGAACAGGAGCTTGGGCCAATCTCGTCTTCAATTCTTCGAACGCCTTATCTTGAGCTTGACCCTATACAAACTTTACATCTTTCTGGGTCAACTTGGTTAGTGGAGAAGCGATCTTGGAAAAGTCTTGGATGAATCTTCTGTAGAATCCAGCCAAACCCAATAAACTGCGGATCTCGGATGGCGTCTTTGGAGACTTCCATTGCATCACCGCTTCCACCTTTGCCGGATCCACCATAATCCCCTCCGGATTCACCACGGGACCCAAGAACTAAACTTTGCGCAACCAGAACGCGCACTTGGAGAACTTGGCGTACAGTTTCTCCCTTCTCAACGTCTCTAACACTTCTTGAATGTGACCGGCATGCTCTATCTCGCTCCTCGAATAAATCAGGATATTATCGATAAACACAATCACTGATTTATCCAGCATCGGGCAACACACTCGGTTCATCAGATCCATAAAAGCAGCTGGCGCATTGGTCAAACCAAAAGACATGACAAGAAACTCGTAGTGACCGTAGCGCGTGCGAAAAGCTGTCTTAGGGATATCCTGCTCTTTCACCTTTAGTTGATGGTAGCCCGATCGAAGATCTATCCTTGAAAACCAACTGGCACCTTGAAGCTGATCGAACAAATCATCAATCCTCGGTAACGGGTACCGATTCTTCACTGTCAGCTTGTTCAGCTCACGGTAGTCTGTGCACATCCTCATACTACCATCCTTCTTCTTCACAAATAAGACCGGCGCACCCCAAGGTGAGATACACGGCCTAATGAACCCCTTATCCAGCAGCTCTTGCAACTGCTCCATCAACTCTTTCATCTCTGTCGGAGCCAATCGATACGGTACTTTGGCAACAGGTTGGGCGCCTGGTATCAGATCAATTTGAAACTCAATCTCTCGGTCAGGTGGCACTCCCGATAAGTCTTAGGGAAACACGTATGGAAAGTCACACATAACCGGAACATCGGATAGTTGTGGTGTTGGCGTTTCAACATCCTTTACATAACATAAGTAGGCGTTACATCCATGCCTCATATATTTTCCCGCCACCGCCATTGAGATCACCTTCGGGATCGTCGTGACCCGATCCCCATAAACCGTTACCGAACTCCCGTCAGGTGCTATCAAACGAATCATCTTCTTTCAACACACTATATTCGCCTTGAAGTCCGCCAATCAATCCATCCCAAGCACCAAATCAAAACCACCTAAGGTCATCGCAAATGGTCTAACCGGAAATTTGTGGCCATCTAATTCCACATCACAACCCTCTATCACCTCGGAAATCCTGGTATACTTACCTATCACAGTTTCTACATCAAACGGTACGTCAACACGTCTACTACTAACAGACAGTTTGGCACAGAAAGCAACAGAAATAAAACTTCTACTTGCACCCGAATCAAATAATACAGAGGCTAAAGTTTGGTTCACCAGAAATGTACCGGACACAACATCAGGGTCCGTCCTAGCCTCCTCCGGTGTCATCATGAATGCCCTGGCGCTTGCCCTCGGTTCTTCACCTCCAGTTCTCTTCACTCCAGAACCCTCAGCCCTCGGCTTCTTGCAATCCCTACTCATATGACCACTTTACCCATAGTTGAAACACTTCACACCCCCACAGTCTCTAGCCTTATGACCAGGCTTCCCACACTTGAAGCAGACGTTCAACCCCAGTCTACATTCTCTGCTATGCTCCTTCCCACATTTACCACACCTGTTCAGTACCGTACCCGGTGTGGCTACATGACGGTCATCCACCCGTGCCTTCTTGTTGCTCGTCGAAGTATTATCCTGACCAAACCTCTTCCCATTCCAATTCCTGTCACCACCACCCTTCCTACTACATTCAGCCACCACCACCACTGCGCTTTCATCATACAGTCTCCCCACCAAGTCCACCGCCGACCTAAAGGTGCTCGGTCGGGCGGCGATCATATGCCTGCGAATATCCGCCGGCAAACCCTAAATATACCTCTTGATCTTTCGTGACAGAGGTGTCACCTGGTCCGGCACCAGACGTGCCATTTCGTTGAACTTTGTGGTGTACAGTTGGTGGGTCATCGTCCCCGCCTCCAGCTGCAGGAACTCTCTCTCAACCTTATCCATCTCTCGATGAGGACAGAACTCCTCGATCACCAACCTTTTCAGCTCGGACCACTTCATTTTCCTAATGGCCCTGCTACCCTCGGCTTGGACTATGTTGTCCCACCAGCATAGAGCCGAATCCGTGAAAGAGTGGGTAGCGAACTTCACCTTTTGGTCCTCCCAGCACTTGCTGATGTCGAGGACAGCCTCCATTTCTCTCACCCAACGGTGAGCAGCAGCAGCAGTGCCATTACCGTTAAAAGTTAGGGGCTTGCACCTCATAAATGCCCCGTAAGTACAGCCTCGTGCTGACTCATGCATAGGCTCGTCCTCCTCTTCCTCTTCATTATCAGAAAGAACCGTTTCCGGCTCTGGTTGCTCCTGTCTTCCCGAGGACCTATTCCTCTCTTTTCTTTCTCCTTCCCGGACAGTCTTAATCACTTCGGTCACCACAGACGGTAAGATCGTCTGCATGACCTGATGCACCTCTTCAACCACTGCCTCTTTTACCGAGGCTCTCAAATTGGTGCTCTCGTCTACACCCTCCGGATGAGGAGTCTCGGGTTCTTCAGGAACCACTTTCTCCACCCTAGGTCTTCTCTTGTGGCTCGTGGTTCAGCACCACGTCCGCCACCACCTCCACCACGGGAAGCTTTGGACGATCTACCACCGGCTATCCTCTAACACTCACTGAAAGATTCAAACACCAACGCGATCATTCGAGGGAGTAACTCAGTTTAGGTCAATTATAGTAAGTCCCTAATTACAATGGCCAGTTGTGATTAGCCACTTACTTTACTCTTCGTACCCCGAGCATTGCCTGTCCTGACTACACTAGTATCTAAATCTAAGAGTAACATATAAACACATAACATGCGCATATAATACCGGTTGTCTTTAAGAAAAATACCTGATGGCACGCAGCTACTCAGTCTGGCATCCCTTCCCTTTTCGTCCTATTTTCAGTTTAAGTTAAGGTTTATTTTGAAAATTTACCCATTTCCCTTAAACTTTGGCTCTGATACCAACTTGTAAGGCCCCGTTCCCGGGATGCTTACAGTTGGATCCTCATCGCTCTTTGAACATATAATTTCGTTTATCTTTTGTAAACGTTTCAGCGGAAGCATTCAAAAGAGACATCTCATTTCATCGTAAAAAGCTTTTGCAAAGTAATACATCGTTAATCAATTACAAAAAGTCATAAACAGTGACCTTTAGTAGTAAGAGGATTCCTTAGGTAATCCCGTTTATCCGAATCCTCTACAAACATCATTTTGTTTTAATAATACATGCAACATAATACGTTGCGAAAATATTAACAAAGGAATGCCATCCCAAATGAGCTGAGTAGCCGCCTCGTGCCATCCTTAGCAACACTACCTTCCAACTGGAAACACATAAAAAGTCAGCGTTGCTGAGTGAGTTCTAGTTTTATAGTAAAACATATTTTTCTTTCGTCACGAACGTTCTTACATACATGCGATCACACAACATACGTACACATAGATAATATTTTTATTATCTTCATCATTCATTCATTAGCTTCCGTTCATGTACCGTGCATCGTTAGCATTCACATTCTTTCATACGTTCATTATCTTTCGTTCGTACATTCATTACATTCATTCGTACGTTCATTACTTTCGTTCATACGTTCATTACTTTGTTCGTACGTTCATTACTTTCGGTGACATGTAGAATACCCCAAACATTGTGCACGAGTGCTGGTGCTGGACCTGTGGTAATTAACCACGAACATTGTGCACGAAGCTGATCCAGTCACCTAGGGCAAGTACATGCACCACTTATCTTCCTCTTTCATTCTGGATAAATGCCATGCGCTATACCCCGAACATTGTGCACGAAGCTGATGCTGGACCTGTGGTAATTAAATCACGAACATTGTGCACGAAGCTGATCCAGCACCTAGGGTAAGCGGCAAGGATCCCATACATATGGTCAATCACAAAGACTGAACCCCAATATGCATCCTTCGGGGTAGCTAACCCGCACACCGTTGAGCTAACACCTTCAATAGGTGTGCACCTCCATACATTTGCTTGCAAGCCTTTCTTACGTTCATTCGTTCATTAATGCATGCATTCATTCATTATGTTCCTCTTTCATTATCTTTCACTTTATGTTACATAATACTTCGTTCATTCATTATCATAACACATAAAGTGATGGGAAAGATAAACATACATTATCATGAGGAACATACACATATCATTCACACATCTTCATGCAAGGCATCATACATACATAACATACATCATGTATAACCATGCAACATCATCATCATCATTATGCATAAACATCAAGCACATATCCTTACATGCCCATCATACCATCTATGACCCAAAAGTCAACTTACATAACCCCGGGAATCTCCTAGGTCAAAGCCTACATCACTCATTTTCCTAAATGTCAGAATTTATTCTAAGTGTTTATCCGCATTTCCTTTCTCTGTCCGCATTGGTTAATGCGGGTGAGCAAATGTCATCCGCATTTCTTTGACTGTCCGCATTAGTTAATGCGGCTGAGTAAATGCCTTAGCCGCATTTCATTATCTATCCGCATTAGTTAATGCGGCTGAGTAAATGCCTTAGCCGTATTTATTTTAGCTATCCGCATTAGTTAATGCGGCTGAGTAAATACCTTAGCCGCATTTATTTTAGCTATCCACATTAGTTAATGCGGCTGAGTAAATGCCTTAGCCGCATTTATTTTAGCTATCCGCATTAGTTAATGCGGCTGAGTAAATGGACCTGCAACTTAACCAGTGCCATTTTCAGATCTCAATCATCATCTTAACCCATCTTAGCACAGATCTACCATTCTACACACTTAGAATAAACTTAAACATCATACACATCGTAGGAAAACACCTAAAAGCATACGTCAATAGTACCTAGTCGAACATCATGCTGAAAATTTATAGTTTGCCTTAAAAACCTTATGTTCATAACAGCCCCAAACGAATCATGCACTTATACATACATACATGAATGGGTTTTCCACCCGAATACCTGAAAATAGTTTGTAGATGTGTTCCAGCCCCAAAATCATTCAAAAACGTGTAAAATAGGGGTCTTAGAACTCACCTTTGCCGCTCTTGAGTATGGCTTCTCCTAACTCGTTTGTAATTGAGTTCAACTGCCTAGAAACCCACTAAAAACACACACCCGAACACCACTACACACATAAGCATACAACCGAGGCAAGATCAGTTAAGAACACTTAAAAACCATGAATTTCTTACGTCGAATTCGACTTCTTCTTGTTCTTCCTTCAAAAACCCGAATTCTGCTCTTTCTCTCTCTAGAATCGAATGAAATGAAATGTGCAGGAGATTATGGGCTGCCATATCTCCTTTATGCACCCACTTTTTATTTTCTTTGTCCTTTTGACACTTTTTACCCCTTAACTTGGGTAAAATATCTTTTCTTTCTTTTTCTTCACTTTATTCTTTTTGTTAAAAATAACCGGGTGTTACAGCATGCTATGTGCAGAACAGAGTTCTCATTGTCAAGCCCCATGGAAAAACCCTTATGAGTTATGGAACAAGAGGCCACCATTCATTGGATTTCTAAGGTTCTTTGGCAGCAGATGTACCATACTTAACACAAAAGACAATTTGGTAAAGTTTGCTGAAAAGTCAGATGATGTTATCTTTGTTGGATACTTTTCAAGCTCCAAAGCTTATAGAGTATATAACATTAAGAATCAACAATTTGAGGAATCATCCAATATAGTTGTGAATGAGCACACTCCTTGTGTTAAGGGAAATGGTCCTGACCATATTTTTGATTTAGAATTGTTTCCCAACTATTCTAAACAATCTTGTGAGAATGTTTCAGCTGGAAAAGGTACTCAAAGTGATTCAGACGATGATCAGACATTTGAGTTGCCCAGACCCATTCCAAATTCTCCAAGAAGGAATGAAGATCAAGCTCCCACCACTGAAAGCCCTGAAAGCCTAAATCTCTTAGGAAACAATGGAGCTTCAACTAGTTGTCAGCAAAATAAGAATCAACTCTCATCAAATGAGAACTCCATATTTCAACACCAAAGCTGATGAAGATAGTTATCTGGAGGATCAGGAAGCTGATGATACTATCTTAAAGCAAAACATCATTGATGTTGTCACTAATTCATTCTATCAATCTTCATTGAATGAAAGAGAGTCATCAGCTGGAACTCATGATAATAATCCTGATCTAAATCAGTCAAACCTGGATTTATCTATGCAATTATATGTAATTCCAAGGATCAGGATTCATAGAAATCATCCAGCTAAAGACATCATTGGAAAAGCTTCAGAAGGTGTGAGAACAAGGAGACAAACTCAGAATGGAAATGTCTGCCTGTACTCATGCTTTCTATCTCAACTGGAACCCAAAAAGGTAGAGGAAGCCCTCAGGGACAACAACTGGGTTGAATCAATACAAAAGGAATTGCTTCAATTCAAGCGGTAAAAGGTGTGGAATCTATGTCCATTACCTCCTGGTCAAGTCCCTATTGGCACAAAATGGGTGTTCAGAAACAAGAGAGATGATAGAGGCTTAATTATCAAGAATAAGGCAAGACTAGTGGTTTAAGGATACACTCAAGAGGAAGGAATCGATTATACTGATTTCTTTGCACCTGTTGCACGACTTGAGGCAGTTAGGATCTTCCTTGATTATGCTGCATCCAAGAACTTCACTGTCTACCAACTTGATGTCAAGTGTGCTTTTCTATATGGGTATATAGATAGGGAAGTCTACGTGTGCCAGCCCCAGGATTTGAAGACCCACAGCACCCCAACTATGTGTGCAAATTGGATAAAGCTCTATATCGCCTGCATCAAGCACCTAGGCTGTGGTATGAGACTTTGTCTTAATTTATCCTGAAAAATGGTTACACCAGAGGTACCATTGATAATACTCTTTTTATAAAGAAGTCTAGAAAGGATATCCTGCTTGTTTAAGTCTATGTCGATAACATCATATTTGGCTCCTCAAATGACCAAATGTGTAAAGACTTTGAAAGCATGATGAAGAAGAAGTTTGAGATGAGTTCGATGGGAAAAATGGACTTTTTCCTTGGAATTCAGGTGAAACAATTGAAGGAAGGGTTTTTCATCAATCAATCTAAGTATGTCAATGACATCCTAGAAAGATTTGAAATGAAAGACTGTAAGCCAGCCAAGACACCCATACCCAGAAACCATAACCTCTGTCCCGACTCTGAGGGGGAGGATACTGATCAACACCAGTATAGGGCAATTATTGGTTCTCTGATGTATCTCACAGCAAGTAGACCTGATATCATGTTTGCAACTTGTATTTGTGCAAGATATCAGGCTGCTCCAAAAATGTCTCACCTAGTTGCTGCCAAGAGGATCCTCAGATACCCCAAAGGAGCACCTAAACTAGGTCTCTAGTATCCAAGGAACAACAATTTCAATCTCTACGGATACTCTAACAGTGACTATGGTGGCTACAACAATGACAAGAAATCAACATCAAGGGGATGTCAATTTCTTGGTGGAAGGATCATTTCATGGCAATGCAAGAAGCAATCTGCGTCTCTACATCAACTGCTGAAGCTGAATACATTGCAGCTGCAAGTTGCTGTGCTCAGCTGCTGTGGATTCAGAACCAGATGTTAGACTATGAATTCAACTTTATGAGCACTCCTATCCACGTTGATAACAAAAGTGCTATCTCCATCACCGAAAATCCTATAAAGCACTCTAAGACAAAGCATATTGATATCTGGTATCATTTATTAGAAATATTCATGAGAAAAATCTAATTAAGCTAATCAAAGTTGACTCAAATGAATAATATGCTGACTTGTTCACCAAAGCTTTTGATGAATAGAGATTTAAGTATCTCATTATAGCCATTGGGATGATAAACATTGATTAGTCTACCTCTTTTGGAAAACCTTTTATGTCAATGCAATCTAAGCCCTGTTACAAAAGGTCTCTCTATGAAATTTTCACCAAGTCTAAATTCTTCCGAAGAGGAATTAACCTTCAGAAGATGTTTTCATGTCTTCCGAAGCAAATTCCTCCCAGGATAATTTTTCTTCTCAGAAGAGTTTTTAGTCTCGGAAAAAGCGATAGATTACATATTAGATCTACTTCCGAAGCTTATTAAATCTCTCCATTCTGAAAGCAATCTTTAATCTCGGAAGTAGAATTTACACTCGGAAGTAGAATTACTCTTGGAAGTAGAATTTACTCTCGGAAGTAGTGTTTATTCTTGAAAATAGCATTCTACCTTCGGAAGTAAGAAGTTGCATTCGAAAGATAAATTACCTTCGGAAATGATTTATACTCGGAAGAAATACTTTACTGTGTAACAGAAATCATTTGGGCCTCACTCTGTAAAAAGTAAAGATTTTGTTAATGATGTCGGATTATTTAACTAAACTAACCTTACCGCCTCGATCATATCACCAACTAAAACATCACATCATCGTATCCTAACCCCATAAACCGCCATTTCATCATTTCAAATAATCCCGACTACTCATTTTCATCCTCTTACCAAAATTTTACTGCCTTAAAAATTTTCTCTCATCTTCAATTTACCCAAGTTCAAACTCATCTTCCCACAGCTTTCTCCAATGGCACTTAACCCTCAACATAATCAAGTCACATTTCTTGATTCTTCAAAAGATGCTGACTTCCCTAATATCATTTCCTTTCTTACCCAATCATCTTATTATACCGTGTTGACTGTTAACCCTACCGTTCATTCAAATCATATGGCGGAATTCTTGGAAAATGGTCAGATTGAAACCTTGAATGGGGCTCGAGTAATAAGATCGAGCATCTGTGGCCAGGAGTTGGTCATTACTGAATAACTCATCAGGGAGCATCTCGAGCTTCACAATGAGGGTGCACCCACAGAGTTCCCCAAAACAGATTTGGACAATACCTACATCCAAATGGGATATGGTGGAGATGTTGGCAGGTCTACAGTTTACAAGTTTAATTTCTTTTACAACTGAAAGTTCCTGCTGCATGTTGTTCTTCACTGCTTATCCAACAAAGCTGGGGGATGGGATCAAATCCCATACGAACTAAGGTTTTGGTTCATGGAATGGTAAGAGGCCTTCGCTTCAACTACTCAAGATTTGTGCTGACCAATCTCATGGGAAACCTTCAGCGGGAGACGTTCTTCATGTATCCCAGGTTTCTTCAGCACATAATCAACTATGAGCTGGAGCAGAGTTAGCTTGTCTGTGCAGCTGCTTTGTCTATTCCTCAAATGAGGCCGACCACCTTAAAAAACTTTAAAGAAAGTGTCCAGCAATTTCACCGGAAGACATACTTCTCTGCTTCCAGGTATGACTGAGCAAATAGCTCCTGGTGACATCCCTGTTAACCCCACAGGTGATGAACCCACACCAGTAACTACCCTCACACTGCCAACGCTTCCTTCTCACCACATCAAAATCACATATCAAAGATGCCCTAAACGAACCCTTGTTCAATCTACTCTGATTGAACAAGCCACTCCTATTCAACCTAAGAAGGCTAGAGTGGAACAAAGGGCTCCCACTCAGCCTGAGGTCTCACTATTCCCTTCAATTGACCTCAATATCAGTGTTGAGTCTCCTCAGTCTTAACCTGATGAGCCCGTTATCTAAGCCTCAAGCCCTCAAGTTGAGTCCCAACATCACCTGAGCAACCAAAAAGGGACAGCCACATCACTGGCTCAATGCCTCTAGACATTGACTAAGGTCCCGGGTCACTAGGTTTAACTTCTCTATCCTTTACTGACCTTCTATTTAAAATTGATGAAGATATTACATCTCTTCATGGCAATGAATTTGATCTACAACACCCTTTTAAGGATCAACAGAGCCTAGAGAGACTCTTATCTCTAGCCCCCATCAGTAAGCCTTTACTAAGGTGAGTCCCACTGATGTGGAGGGGACTCATGTAGATTTAGCTGCCACTACTGAAAGTGCCTCAATGGACCTTCAGGACAGTGGTAACATCTCCGAGACTGAATCTGCGGCAACCATGCCTATCTATGACTCTGAAAGAGACATCATTACGCAAAGGAAACCAGTGTGCCAAGAAACCACATCTGGTGGTGAGGCTGAACATACTAGGTATATTATCTCATCTCCCTATGATTCTTCAAAATAAGATGAGGGAAGACTGCAACTCACCATTAAAGACCTACTGTCTAAAGTCTTAATCCTTGAATCAAAGGTTAGGACTTTAGAGGATAGGTCTACCACTCAGCAACTTGAGATTGACAGTCTCAAGTCTCAACTAGCTGAGAAACAGATTGAGAGTTCTGTTAGGCACGTACCTATTCAGGTCTCCTTGGGCTCTTCCTCTAGCTTATCTAGCTCTCAAGATGATGCTACCAAAAAGGGGGAGAGTGTTAAGAGACATGCAATTAAGGAACAACAGAGCCAAACTTCAACTTCTAGTTATTCGGCTCCCACTACAACTATCTTTCCTGAGCCATCTCAAGTTATACTGCAAATAGACCCAAGGATGCTCAGAGATCTCTATAGACTCTTTTCCAAGTTTCTATTGAGATCTTCTCTAGATCACCCTAGCCTTGATACGACTATGATATACTTTGGAGCTGAAGAGCTTCAGACGCTAAGTGCACCTTCTACCACTGAGGAAGAAGTTGGTCAATCTAAGGTCCAAATGGAACCTGAGATTAAATTCAAAGGGGAAATAAGGACTGATGGCCCAGCAACTGAAACAGTTGGGACAGATAGTGCACTCCCTCAAACTTCAAAAGCTGAAGTCAAAGCCTTGAAAGAACAAACTGAGTCTTCCGAAGCTGAGATGGAAGCTGTGGAAGGACTGTTCTCTTTGTCCAAGGATCTAATCATCACAAATGCCATTCTTGAGCTAGCATCTGAGGTGAATAGTGAGGACTTTCTCAACCAACCCTTAGCTCGGACAACTTCACTACCTCCATCTCAATCTGAACCCTCCATCCAAGAACCACCAAAGTCAAGCACTTCCAAAGATGATAAAAGAAAGAAGAAAATGACTGCGGAAAAGCTTAAGGAGGAGGAGAAGATTGAATAACTTAAAAGAAAAGGTAGACTTCCAACTGAGAAGTTGCTAGCTGCCAGTTCCAAAGCAGCTGCAGCCAACCAGGAGGAAGTCAACAACAAAAGGAGAGTAGAGATCATTGACAGACTCATCATGCTTGGAGCTGCCAATCAATACATACTCTGCTACCATTAGAGGAGTTAGTAGAGCTAGAAAAGGCAACCAGGCTGCAGATTGAACAAAAGGAAGAAGCAACACGGTTGGCCTTAGAGGAGGAAAGAGAAAGAGAAAAGGAGGAAGTTGATCTGCAGCTCTGGAGGGAAAGGATATCTTTCCTAACCACCAGAACTTTCTCTCTTCAAGAACTATCTCCACATAATAATGATACGATCCTATAGCTCTTCAACAAAGAGCAGGATCAACTGGAGAAAGAGAGAAAGAAAGCTATGAGAGAAAAGTTGAAGGAGAGAAGAAGAAAGAAGAAGAAGCTAGGGTCACTGCTTCCAAGAAGATAGGTGAAAAAGCCTGGATGAAAGACTATCTCCAGGCTCATGGCTTCTCTGGTAGGCAGGTGGGACCTATGTCTGAAAAGACACTCCAACGAATTGTATGTGACATCAAGACTGACATTCGTATGGAAAAAAGGAAAGAGATGTATAGAAAGGTACAGGGGATGATATTCAAAGCAACCACTCAACCCTAACCTGAACCAATTCCCTCACCTTTCACCATCAAACCTGAATCCTACACACCTGAGCCTACACCATTATCCATACCAGCTACCTCACCACAACCACCCAAACTACCCGTCCTCCAACCCAAAAACTCACTAGAACCACAAAACCATCACCTCAGCCTTCCAAACATCTCTCTTTAGAAGAGTTCAAGGCAATCAAGACAAAGCTCACCAACTGCACAACCCTGAGTGACATCTCTTGTGAGGAAGGCTCTGTCAAACTGACTTTTGTTGATGGATCTTCATGTTGCCTCACTAGAGATCAATTCCTTGATCTGCCTAGAGGAACACTGGACCATGCTTTTAGACTTCTTGGTCTTAACTCTGATTCCTTAAACGAGGAAGAGAAGAAGCTAAGAAGAAAGCTGGTGACTCTACTGGATACAAGGAGAGGGGACAAGATTCCTAATCAACCCCTCGTGCCTAGAAAGAAAATCATCTAGTGGAGGTTCGATGAAGCCTCTCAAAACTTTGTTGTGGAGAGAGAGAATGGAGAAAGCAATAGGCTGAATGCCTCCTCTCTGCTACACTCCAGCAGATTTGACATTGCTGAGTTAGCAGAGAAACCATTCTCCAATCCCTCCAGCTCCAAAACTGCTGCTCACATCAGAAGTCATCTTAGCAGCCTTCATCTTGCTGAGCTAACCGTAAAAGCAAAGATTGAAGAGGTCCTGAAGCTCTGAGAGAAGGAAGACAAGGAAAGGTCAACCACCACAGGCGAAGTGTTTCTACAAATGGTGGAAGGCCCTGAATTGGAACCAATAGTTAGATGGGAGTATGACTATAGGTCCTATTAACTAACTCTTTTCAGAGGGACTCAACAAAGGGTGCATATCATTCAAAGCGACAGACTGGATCTCCTGTCCACGAATGATTTGTAAAAGCTTCTTAGCACCACTTACGGGAAGAACAAAGAAACAGATAAGTATCTGCTTTCCCTGGTGCTGAAAGTTTTGAGAAGCAGGAACAAGTGAAGTTTTGGTAGTATCAGCCTAGGGGGATTTTGTTGGATCTATTAAGGCTGGTGCAACGAAAACAACACTTAGAAGAA
Organism: Flaveria linearis; assembly: GCA_024085815.1. Taxonomy (NCBI): domain Eukaryota; kingdom Viridiplantae; phylum Streptophyta; class Magnoliopsida; order Asterales; family Asteraceae; genus Flaveria; species Flaveria linearis. The sequence goes on from CM044014.1 coordinate 28,856,244, forward strand.
ATCTGCACAACTAAGGAATGTCTTTCGAAGGCAATGCTGCAACTTCCGAAGCTTCTGATATAATCTTCCGAAGAGCTTCCTAAGGATGAACTTAGTATTTTGAGACTAAGAAGTTCTCCTTTTGAAGAGAACACTTAGAAGAATGAAGACAAAGTCTTCCAAAGTCTAAAGCCTTGGAAGAAGCTGTGTCTTCCGAAGTATAAAATGCTTCGGAAGAACTTGTTCTTCCGAAGCAGTTTTACCTTCAGAAGAAGCACAGTATGAACCACTGGACAAAGCATGGTCCAACTGACACTTGCTGCTTACTCTGATCTTCTACAAAGATGCTTTCCATGCTCGTGTGTTTGACCTTACCTTTGTCCACTGTTCACCATTCCTTAGTAGGTGCAGTTGCCACCTTTAGTGGTTGACCAAATGGTAAGTCATGGACCTGTCATGACTACCAATCTTAGATATATTTTATCTAAGATACCTTACCTCTTACAATATAGTATTTGTATAGTAGTAAGTCCCAACATGTTATCTACGTATAACAAGCTGTAAATAGTAGTATATATAGTCTCTCATTGTAACTTAGTATTAATGCTTCTGCATGAGTCTTGTAATACTTAGTTGAGAGATAATATATACAAGTATCTTGAAAAACTTCTCTTGTTCTTACTTACTATATTATTATGAACTAAGTTCTTGATTCTACAATTCATCTTTGAGTAATACCTGGTATCTTTGAGAGAAATACTAAGTGTTGTGAACCCGTATCGATCCTGCCCTTAGTCCTCTCATGAAACACACAGTTCTTAGTTAACTGGACAACACCTTAATTGCCACAAAACACAACTGCATCAGTAACTAGTCTTAGATCAGCTGCAAACCTTCTCAACCATAATGCTTCTTTCATTGCTTCAGTAAGTGTAATATATTCTGACTCTGTAGTGGACAAAGCAACTACTGATTGTAATCTAGCCTTCCAACTTACTAGATTTCCAAGAACCTTAAAATCATATCCTATTATAGATCTTCCTTTATCCAGGTCTTTTGCATAATCTAAATCTACATACCCAGTGACAGTCTTACTAGACATTCCTTCTACCCCATGCACCAATCAATAGTCTCTAGTTCCATTCAAATACCTTAGCATCCATTTCACAGCAACCCAATGACCTTTGCCAGGATTAGCTAGAAATATGCTCATAATACTCACCCCATATCCAATGTCAGGCCTACTACACACCATTAGATACACCAGGCTTCCCACAGCATTTGCATAAGGAACTTTAGACATATAGTTGACTTCTTCATTGGTTAGAGAACAATCAGCATTTGACAACTTAAAATGTTAAGCAAAAGGTGTACTCACAGGCTTACTCCCATCCATGTCAAAATTCTTGAACACCTTCATCAAGTATGCCTTCTGAGAAATTCTCAACTGTCTACAGCTCCGGTTCCTAGAAATCTCCATACTAATTATCTTTCTAGCTTGACCAAGCTGCTTCATCTCAAACTAACTCATCAAGAGCTGCTTGGTAGCTTCAATTTCACCTATATCTTTACAAGCTATCAACATGTTATCTATATATAACAAGAGATACATAAATTGATTACTTGTATGTTCCTTTAGATCACACATCTATTACAATCACTCCTTTTAAACCCATGAGTTGTGACATAATCATCAAATCGTTTATACCACTGCCTTGGTGACTGCTTTAAACCATACAATGATCTCTTTAATAGACAAACTTTCTCTTCTTCACCCTTTGACTTAAAACCTTTAGGCTGTGCCATAAAAATCTTTTCATCTAAAGAGCCATGTTAAAAAGTTGTTTTCACAACTAATTGCTCCAACTCTAGTTCTTCACAAGCTACGATAGACAAAATCATCCTGATGGATGTGTGCTTAACCACAGGTGAAAAGATTTTTGTATAGTCTACATTAGCTTTCTGAGTATACCCTTCAGCCACTAATCTAGCTTTAAACCGTGGTGGGTCACCAGGAAAATCCCCTTCCTTTAACTTGTATAACCACTTACAAGCAACCAGTTTATGACCAACTGCCTTCTCTACCAGCTCCCAAGTCTCATTCTTATATATTGATTCAATTTCTTCCTTCATGGCTTTAATCCATTCTGATTTCTCTTCTGATGTAACAGCTTCCTCAAATGTGAGAGGCTATAACACAACATCCTCCTTGGTCTATCTCTGGTAAGACTATATTCAGGCTTACTATTTGAAGCCTCTTTATTGTTTAGCTCAACAGTCTGAGGTTGTAACTCCACCTCAATTTGAACTTCATTGAGGTTTGTAGTGCTGGTGACATCTTGACCAGGTTGACTCATGATGCCTCTATACATCATGTTTTCATAAAAAGTTACATCTCTACTAGTTATGACCCTTGAATAAGCTATTCTCCACTAACTATAGCCTTTGACGCCTTCAGTATAACCACAAAACACACACCTTTGAGCCCTGGGCTCTAACTTTCCTTGGTTACCGTTAGCACATGCCAATGACCCAAACACCTTCAAGTTATTGTATTTGAACTTCTCTCCTGCCCACACTTTCATGGGCATTTTCTTATTTAGAGCACCACTAGGTGATATATTAATCAGATAAGATGCAGTTGACACAGATTCAACCCAAAATGACTTAGGTAATCCGGAACAAGATATAAGACATCTCACTTTATCAAGAAGGGTTCTGTTCATCCTCTCAACTAGCTCATTCTGTTGAGGAGTACCAGGTACTGTAAGATATCTACCTATCCCTTGTTCCTTACAATAGCTATGAAATTCTTTACTACAAAACTCCAAGCCATTATCCATCCTTAGTTTCTTTACTTTTCTGTCAACTTGCCTTTCCACTAGAGTCTTCCACTCTTTAAACGTCTCAAAAGCCTCGTACTTTTTCTTTAAAATGTAAACCCATACTCTTCTTGAGTAATCATCAATAGTTAACAGAAAATAATTGGCACCCCCTAAAGATAGATGTTTTGTTGGTCCTTAGAGGTCTGCATGGACATAGTCTAACACACCTTTAGTCCTATGGGTCCTTTTAGTAAACTTCACCCTGCGAGCCTTCCTAACAACACAATGCTCACAGAACCCAACTTCACAATTAGCTACCGCGGGCAAGACACCTTACTTATTAAGTTCCACTAACCCCTGCTGACTGATACGCCCTAGTCTTCTGTGCCATAGCATAGCACTTTCATTAGAGGATGTCACTAGGGAGACATCTTTTATTAATGCATCTCCATCTAGTATATAGATATTATTCTCTCTTCTTGTGCTTGAGAATAACACTAGTGTAAATTACTTTGGCCTTTCCATTTTTAAGACACACTTGACAACTGATCTTTCAAACGTGCCCATGGACAAAAGACTCCTTTTTAGGTCAGGGACATACCTCATATGCTCCATCTTGAACTCAGTGCCATTCTGCAGCCTAAACATGACTGAGCCTTCTCCTTAAATCTCACAGTCTCTATCATCACCTAGCTTGACTGATCCAGTCTTTTCCATCTTGAGATCAACCGACATCCCTTTGTTCGGTGTCATGTGAAAAGAACAACCAGAATCTAGCACCCATCATTCTTTCTCACCTGCATTGGTTGCTATCAGCACATCTACATTCTCATATCCATCCGAATTATCATCAAACTTAGTGTAGTGTGATGAGTTCTTGGTACCACTCGAGTCTGCCCCTTGCCTTTTCTTCTATTCAGGGCAGTCTTTCTTTAGATGTTTTTCTGAATGGCACACAAAACACTTTCTTCTAAATTTTGACTTCGATCTAGAGTGGTTTCTTGATCGATGATTCTTTTGATCTCTGAGATCCGGCCTACCCTTTACATATAGGCCTTCTCCACCTTCTTCTTTCAAATCCGACCTCTTCTTTAATTCTCTAGATTTCAATGCAGCTAGTACCTCTTCCATTGATAGAGAATCTCTTCCATATAAAATAGTATCTACAAAATGTTCATAATGAGAAGGCAAAGAAGTCAAGAATATGGTTGCTTGATCTTCTTTGTCTAACTCGACCTCTATATTTTCCAAGTTTAGAATTAGTTTATTGAAATCATCTGTATGATCTTCAATAGACTTTCCAGAGGTCATTTGAAAAGTGCAGAGTCTCTTCTTCAAATACAACCGGTTTCATAGGCTTTTACTCATGTATAATGATTCCAATCTTGGCCGGATCTCAGCTGCACTCGTCTCTTTCGTTACCTTACGAAGTACAGATCACCTAGACTCAAGATGTTCGCACTGTGTGCCTTCACACCTATATCTTTCCAGTTCTCTGTAATCTCTTTCTTTTCTTTGTCTGTTGCTCCATTTGGGATCTTGGCATCCCTACCAGACAACGCATCCGCAAGTCCCTTATCAACAACTAGCGCTCTCATCTTGACTCTCCACAGGCTAAAGTCATTCCTGCCATCGAACTTCTCGATCTCGAACTTGGTCCATACCATCTCCTCTCTGATTCTTCCTTTGATTCGAACTATTTCTCAATTCGAGCCACACCTGGCTCTGATACTACTTGTTGGGAATTAAACTTCAAGAATTAAACACTTAGAATCAAAAACACTTCAAGATGATTATCGATTTTGCTAACAAGCTTGGATTGCAAAGGAATTAGAAAGAAGAATGAAATCTAGTTTACCATTGATCTACGCTCCTCTATATATCCCAAACTAAGTTGTTAATGGTAATTAACAACTCAATCCCTATTACAATTACACCCCTTCAAACTTGAAGTAATGACACAATCAACCCCTGTACTTATTTATCTATACAAAAAAAATGAAAACTTAAACCGGTTGATTATTTTGTCTTCATCATACTAAACATAAGAAGAGATCTCGTGTTCATGTAAAACCCCAACATGTACAAACCTAAAGACATGTAATACACCTGCTTAAAGCCTTGTTGGCTTTTATATTTTCTATATAAAAGTCTATTTTTTTCAACAGCTTAGAGCTTAACTTTATTCTAGGATCCTTAAAGGGGGCCTTGTAGACAACTTAGTTCATTTGTGTTTTTAACAATTTAAACGGTTCTAAGCTATACGGTTTGGTTTGATCCAATTTTAACAAGGCAGATTACAAACCAGTTACGAACAGGCGCTTTCGATTTAACTCTAACCACTTCTTACCAAAACCGGTCACGGTTCAAGAATAGGTTTTATGCATATCTTTAACACAACCACCACAAGTTAAAGTTACTCCAATATGAAGCCTGTAACACCCGGTTATTTTTTAGGTAAAAAGGAAGAATAAAAGTAAAGGAAAAGAGACAAAATGCAAGTCAACCCAAGTTGAGGGGTTAAAAGTATCCAAAAGGACACAACTTTTAAAAAGTTGGTGAATAAAGAAACATGGCCGCCCATGTTGCTTCTTACACCCTGACATTCGGATTTTTCTAGAGAGAGAAAGAGAGAGAGAGCAGAAACTCTCGGGAATTTTAGAAGAAACAAGAAGTTTGAAGTTTTTGGTAAGAATTCTCTAGTTTATGATGTTTTAGACGATTCTAGACTTTGTTGTATGCTTATAAATGTGATTGTGTGCTTGGGTGTGTGTGTGTATGTGTGTTTTAGGTGCTAGAAACGTCTGGGAAACAAAAGAGAAGGGTATAAGCTCGAAAGCAGCAAAGGTGAGTTTCTAGACCCCCTTTTTAACTTGTTTTAACATATTTGGGGCTGGAAAATGCATGTGAACCTGTTTTATGAAAGATGGGTTTTTACCCGTACGTATGTGTGTATGAATGTGTATGTGGGGGTGTAAATTTGGGGTTTATAAGTATGTATGTACATGTTATGATGCTTAGAATGTTGGTACTAAGCTTAGATTATGATTTAGAATGATTTGGGACTGATTTATGATGTTAAAAGTGGAAGTTAGTTACCCAACCGCCTGAACAGTGGACCATGCGTCCAACGGCTTAGTTTCCTAAGTGTTCACAACCGCCCAATATGCCCAAACGTCTAAATAGGGCCCATGCGCCTGAATAGGGCCCATGCGTCTAAGTGGAAAAATGACCAAGTGTAGGCCCAAGCGTCTGAATATGGCCCATGCACCTAAACATGCCCATGCATCTAAGTGAAACAGAGACTAAGTTAAGTCCAGACGTCTGCATAGTGGCAAAACGTCTGAACAGGGCAGAAGCGCACAAATAGTGCCCATGCGTCTAGACCCTTAGAATACTTTATCTGAAATTTTAGGAAAAAACAAAAGTCTAGGGTTTTGACTAGGTTGACTTATGGGTAATGATTACCAAATTTGAGTATAATTATAAGATGTATTAGGGTTATGGGTTGTATGTATGATGTATGATGATGTTATGCTTAGGTATGATATGTTTTCTTATGCTCCTTTTTATGTATTATTCCGCGACCTACGTATTATAAGTATAAGATGAACGTGAAGTATTATGTAACGTAAAGCGGAAGTTAATGTTAATGATATGAGAAGCATAAACAAAGAATGAATGCATGCATTAATGAACGAACGAATGTAAGGAAAGTCTTGCAAGCAATGTATTGAGGTTCACACCCAATGAAGGGTGTTAGCTCAACTGTGTGCGGGTTAGCTACCCCGGAAGGATGCACGCTGGGGTCTAATCCTTGTGATTGACCATATGTATGGGATCTTTGCCGCTTACCCCGGTACTATGGTCAGGCCACCGGGCACAATGTATGGGAGTCTAAATATAGACTTTGGCCTAGTACCCGCTTTATGCATGATGGTGGGGTATAACACATGGCATTGGTCCGAATGAAGTTACCCCGGTACTGTGGTCAGGCCACCGGGCACAATGTATGGGAGTCTAAATATATACTTCGGCCTAGTACCCGCTTTATGCATGACGGTGGGGTATAGCACATGGCATTGGTCCGAATGAAGTTACCCCGATACTGTGGTCAGGCCACCGGGCACAATGTATGGGAATCTATTTATAGACTTCGGCCCAGTACCCGCTTTATGCATGACGTTGGGGTATAGCCCGTGGCATTGACCCGGAATATAAGAAAGATAACGAATGATAACTATGACATACGATGATGAATGAACGAAAGTTAATGAACGATGATGAAGATAATAATAAAATTATCTATTTGTACGTATGACGTATGAGCAATTATGAAAGTAAAGAACGGTTTTGAATGATAAGTAAAGTATTTTATTTATAAAACTAGAACTCACTCAGCGACGCTGACTTTTATGTGTTTTCCAGTTGGCAGGTAATAGTTGACGACGATGGCACGGAGCAGCTACTTGACATTTTTGTGACGACATCCATTCGTATAAAAATAACGTTTTTGTGATGTAATGCAATTTATAATGTTTTATAATAGTTAACTGTATTGTATTACATTGCAAAAGATGTCATTAAAATATAAGAAATGGTTTTAATTAATTTTCGCTGCGTTGTTTTAAATAAATTGTATGTTTTATGTGCGATGAATGACCAACTGTGAGGTGCCCGAGAAGGGGGCCTTACAAGTTGGTATCAGAGCCAAAGTTTAAGGGAAAGGGGTAAATATTTTCAAAAGAAACCTAAACTTAAACTGAGAATGGGACAAAGGGAAAGGATGCCAGTCCAAGTAGCTACGTGCCATCAGGTATTTTTCTTTAATGTTAACCAGTATTATGTGCGCATGTTATTTGATCTGTTTGCCCTTAGTAGATTTGGATACTGATGTAGTCAGGATAGGAAATGCTTGGGGTATGAAGAGTAAAGTAAGTGGCTAATCACAACTGGCCACTGTGATTAGGGACTTACTATACTTGACATAAACTGAGTTATTACCTTGAATGACCGTGTTAGTGTTTGAATCTTATAGTGTGTTAGATGATGGCTGGAGGTAGATCTTCTAAGGCTTCACGAGGTGGAATACGTGGAGGACGTGGTGCTGAACCACGGGCCATAAGATGAAGGCCTAGGGTTGAGAAGGTGACCTGTGAGGAGCCTGAGACCCCTCATCCGGAGGGTGGGGATGAGAGTGCTAACCTGAGAGCCTCGATAAAGGAGGTCGTGGTGGAGGATGTTCATCAGGTCATGCAGACGATCTTGCCGTCTGTAGTGACCGAAGTGATTAAGGCTATTAGAGAAGAAGACGGGAGGGATAGGAACAGGTCCTCGGGAGGGAGAGAGCAACCCGAGACCGAGACGATTATCCCTACTGATGAGGAAGAGGAGGAGGAAGAGGTTGTGCTGGTGGCAGCACGAGGCTGTAACTATGGGGCATTCTAGAGATGCAAACCCCTACTTTTGATGGTAATGGCACTGCTGCCGCTGCTCACCGATGGGTGAGAGAGATGGAGGCTGTCCTTGAAATCAGCGAGTGTCGAGAGGACCAGAAGGTGAAGTTTGCCACCCATTCGTTTGTGGACTCAGCTCTATGCTGGTGGGACAACATTGTCCAAGCCGAGGGTAGTAGGGCCATTAGTAGAATGAGGTGGAGTACACTGAAGAAGTTGGTGATCGAGGAGTTCTGTCCTCATCGGGAGTTGGACAAGGTGGAGAGAGAGTTCCTGCAGCTGGAGGCGGGAACAATGACACATCAATAATACACCACCAAGTTTAACGAGATGGCACGGCTAGTGCCGGATCAGGTGACACCCTTGTCACGGAAGATTAAGAGATACATTCAGGGCTTACCGGCGGACATCCGTAGGCATATGATCGCTGCCCGACCGAGCATGTTATGGTCGGTGGTTGATTTGGCGGGAAGACTGTATGATGAAAAGGAGGTAGTATTGGTTGAGGTGAGTACGAAAGGTGGTGGTGACCGGAACTGGAACGGGAAGCGGTTTGGACGGGGTGGTGCTCCGGCAAACAACAAGAGTGCACGGATGGATGACCGACGTGTGGTCACATCCGGAGCGGGGTTGAAGAGGTGTGGAAAATGCGGAAAGGAGCATACCAGAGAATGTAGGTGGGGATCGAATGTATGCTTCAAGCGTGGAAGGACGGGACATATAGCAAGGGACTGTCATGTGGCTAGGTGTTTTAACTGTGGCGGAGAGGGTCATAAGAGCAGGGAATGCAAGAAGTCAAGGGCTGAGAGTTCCGGGGCAAAGATGACGACCGGGACTGAAGGGCAGAAGGCGAGCACCAGATCTTTCACCATGACCAGGGAATAGGCTAGGATGGACCCCGATGTTGTATCAGGTACGTTTCTAATAAACCAAACTCTTACTTCTGTGTTTTTTGATTCTGGTGATAGTAGAAGTTTTATTTTTGCTGCTTTCTGTGATAAATTGTCTGTCAGTAGTAGATGTATGTATAAGCCCTTTGAGGTAGAAACTGCCATAGGTGAGTCTACAAGGATTTCTGAGATGATAGAAGGCTGTGACATAGAATTAGAAGGTCATAAGTTTCCAGTTAGACCATTCGTGATGACCTTAGGTGGTTTCGATGTAGTCCTAGGAATAGATTGGTTGGCGGACTACAAGGCGAACATCGTGTGTCGCAAGAAGATGATTAGACTGACAGCACCTGATGGGACTTCGGTGACGGTTTCTGGGGATCGGGTCACTACGATTCTGAAAGTGATTTCGATGGCGGTGGCGGGAAAGTGCATAAGACGTGGATGTAGTACTTATTTGGCCTACGTAAAGGATGTGGACACGTCAACACCACAATTGTTCGATGTACCGGTGGTGCGTGACTTTCCCGATGTGTTTCCAGAAGATTTACCAGGTGTGCCACAGGACCGCGAGATCGAGTTCCAGATTGACTTGATACCCGGTGGCCAACCTGTTGCTAAGGCGTCATATCATCTAGCTCCCTCCGAGATGAAGGAATTGATGGAGCAACGGCAGGAGTTGCTCGATAAGGGGTTCATTAGACCGAGTATCTCTCCTTGGGGTGCTTCGGTCTTGTTCATGAAAAAGATGGACAGGAGTATGAGGATGTGTATTGACTACCGTGAATTGAATAAGTTGACGGTGAAGAATCGGTATCCATTACCGAGGATTGATGACTTGTTTGATCAGCTACAAGGTGCCAGTTGGTTCTCGAGGATTGATCTTCGATCTGGTTACCATCATCTGAAGGTAAAGGAGCAAGATATCTATAAGACAGCTTTTCGTACGCGTTATGGACACTACGAGTTTCTCGTTATGTCTTTTGGATTAACTAACGCGCCAGCTGTTTTTATGGATTTGATGAATCGAGTGTGCCGGTCGATGTTGGATAAATCAGTGATTGTGTTCATCGATGACATCCTAATTTATTCAAGGAGCGAAGAGGAGCATGCCGGTCACATTCGGGAAGTGTTGCAGACGTTGAGAAAGGAGAAACTGTATGCTAAGTTCTCCAAGTGTGCTTTTTGGTTACGCGAGGTGCCATTTCTAGGTCACGTGGTAAATGCGGAGGGAATCATGGTGGATCCGGCAAAGGTTGAGGCCGTAATGCACTGGGAGTCTCCTAAGACGCCATCCGAGATTCGTAGCTTCTTGGGATTGGCGAGCTACTACAGGAGGTTTATTCAAGACTTTTCCAAGATAGCCTCTCCTTTGACTAAATTGACTCGCAAGGATGTGAAGTTCGTGTGGGGTCGAGAACAGGAGTGTGCTTTTGAGGAGTTGAAGACGAAACTAACACAAGCTCCTGTCTTGACATTCCCAAAGGTAGTGAAGATTTAGTGGTATATTCGGATGATTCTTATGCTTGGCTAGGTTGCGTTCTGATACAACACGGAAGGGTAATAGCCTATGCATCCCGACAGCTAAAAACCCACGAAGTCAACTATCCTACGCACGATCTAGAACTAGCTGCGGTGATTTTTGCGTTGAAGATTTGGCGGCACTATCTATACGGGACGAAGTGCACCATCTTCACAGACCATAAAAGCTTGAAGTACTTCTTCGAGCAGAAAGATTTGAATATGAGGCAGAGGCGATGGTTGGAGCTCATAAAGGATTACGATTGCGAGATCCATTACCATCCGGGCAAGGCCAATGTGGTGGCAGATGCCCTTAGCCGGAAGGAGAGACCCGAGCCAATTCGGGTGAAGGCTTATCAGCTGGTTATGACCTCTGATGTGATGACGCAGGTCAAGGAGTTTCAAGATGAGGCTTTGAAAGAAGATCGTCTTAACTCCGAGAGGATGAGAGGCCTAGTCACGGAGTTGGGTGAGAACACTCTTGGTGTTAGGATCCGATTTGGACGAATGTGGATTCCTCGATACTGGGATCTACGTGGGAGGATCATGGATGAGGCTCATAAGACTCGATACTCCATTCATCCCGGTGCTACCAAGATGTATCATGATATGAAGAAAGACTACTGGTGGCCGGGTATGAAGCGCGATGTGACGGAGTACGTGAGTAAATGCCTTACCTGTTTGCAGGTGAAGACGGAACACCAAAAGCCATACAAGAAAATCCAACCGTTGGATTTACCCGAGTGGAAGTGGGAGCATATGACCATGGACTTCATTACGAAGCTACCTCGTACCCCGAAAGGGTATGATGCTATATGGGTGATCGTTGATCATTTGACGAAAAGTGCTCACTTCCTACCGATCCGAGAGACGCATTCTTCTAAGAGACTCGCGGATCTATTCATCAAGGAGATTGTGGCTCGTCATGGTGTGCTGGCGTCTATTGTGTCTGATCGCGACACCCGGTTTACATCTATGTTTTGGAAGAAATTCCACGATGCGATGGGAACGAGACTACATATCATCACGGCTTATCATCCTCAGACGGACGGTCTGTCTGAGAGGACGATCCAGACACTCGAAGACATGCTTCAGGTGTGCGTGATCGATTTCGAAGGAAGCTGGGATGACCATTTACCATTAGTGGAGTTCTCGTACAACAATAGTTATCATGCCAGCATTGGTATGCCACCCTACGAGATGCTATATGGTAGGAGATGTAGGACACCCGTTTGCTGGGGTGATATTGGTCAAAAGAGTTAGGAAGAATTAAAGTGATTGAGGCTACGACAGAGAAGCTCGAAAAGATTAAGGCCTTTATGAAGGCAGCTAAGGATAGGCAGAAGTCGTATGCTGATAAGAAGCGTAGACCGATTGAGTTCTAGGTGGGTGACAGGGTTATGTTAAAAGTCTCACCTTGGAAGGGTATCATTCGGTTTAGAAAGCGGGGTAAGTTGAGCCCAAGGTACATAGGGCCTTTCTGAGTCATTGCTCGAGTAGGAGAGGTGGCCTATAGGCTAGAATTGCCCGATGAGTTGAGTGGAATTCATCCTACATTCCATGTATCTCATCTGCGGAAGTGTTTAGCATACGAGGATATGATTGTTCCACTGGAGGACATCAAAGTAGACGAACGGCTCAATTATGTGGAGCAACCAGTGGCAATAATCGATCGGAAAGAGAAGAGGCTGAGAAATTAAGTGGTTCCTCTTGTGCGTGTACAGTGAAAGCACAGGAAGGGATCCGAATCCACATGGGAGATTGAAGGAGAGATGAGGCAGCATTACCCTCATCTGTTTGAGAAATAACAGGTAGGATGAAACCTATATAAAGGGGGTGGACTTGTAACACTCGGTTATGTTTTAGGTAAAAAGAGAGAATAAAAGCAAAGGAAAAGAAAAACATACAAGTCAACCCAAGTTGAGGGCTTGAAAGTGTCCAAAAGGACACAACTTTTGAAAAGTTGGTGAATAAAGCAACATGGCCGCCCATGTTGCTTCTTACACCCTGACATTCGGATTTTTCTAGAGAGAGAAAGAGAGAGAGAGAGCAGAAACTCTCGGGAATTTTAGAAGAAATAAGAAGTTTGAAAATTTTGGTAAGAATTCTCGAGTTTATGATGTTTTAGACGATTCTAGACTTGGTTGTATGCTTATAAATGTGATTGTGTGCTCGGGTGTGTGTGTGTGTATGTGTGTTTTAGGTGCTAGAAACGTCTGGGAAACTCAAGAGAAGGGTATAAGCTCGAAAGCAGCAAAGGTGAGTTTCTAGACCCCCTTTTTAACTTGTTTTAACATTTTTGGGGCTGGAAAATGCATGTGAACCTGTTTTATGAAAGATGGGTTTTTACCCGTACGTATGTGTGTATGAATGTGTATGTGGGGGGTGTAAATTGGGGTCTATAAGTATGTATGTACATGTTATGATGCTTCGAATGTTGGTACTAAGCTTAGATTATGATATAGAATGATTTGGGACTGATTTATGATGTTAAAAGTGGAAGTTAGTTACCCAACCGCCTGAACAGTGGACCATGCGTCCAACGGCTTAGTTTCCTAAGTGTTCCCAACAGCCCAATATGCCCAAACGTCTGAATAGGGCCCATGCGCCTGAACAGGGCCCATGCGTCTAAGTGGAAAAATGACTAAGTGTAGGCCCAAACGTCTGAATAGGGCCCATGCGCCTAAACAGGCCCATGCGTCTAAGTGAAACAGAGACTAAGGTGTTGTTTGTTTTTTCTGCGGGAAAACATCTGCAGTCTGCGGACCACATCTGCAGACATCTGCAGCAGAAGAGGTGGACCAAATGTTTGCAGTCTGCAAGAAAAAGGCTGTTTGTTTTTAACATCTGCAGAGTGTTAAAACAATTTCACAACCAACGGATTCAAATGTGTAAGATAGCTACTTTCAAATATTTTACACTTCAATCCAAACACTCAAAATCTGGTTTAAACAGTAAGCCAGCAAAACGACTGGTTAATCTCGGGTATTGTTTTTAAAACAAAACAATCCACCATAACATGGTGATGATGATTTATAGTGTATAAACGGGAGTGGATAAGAAAGCCCATCCATCCTTTCTTCTTCCCCAATGCTACTATCATCTTCAAGCTCCATCATCATCTACAAGCTCCAATCTACCAACAATTTCCGTCACCGGCCTGATTTCCACCATCACCACAACCATCACCCCCCCAATTCCACCACCCCACCTCCCCCTCCACCACCCTCCTCCCCCTCCGCCACCACAAAACCACCTCCCTTCACTGCTCCAGCTCCTCCTTCCTCAACCCCCTCCGCCACTCCCCCCTCACCGACCCCCTTTTTGACTGCAATAATCTGACCATTTGATGACCAATGGCGACCACCGCCGATTTTCGACGACCTTTAATCCTCTCAATCGAAGGGACGGCGGGGGAGGGGGAGGTGGCACATCGGCGGTTGGGGGAGGGCAGCGGCGACTCACTGATGGTCGGGGGGAGGTGGATGGTTGTGTTTTGTGTTTTGTGATTAGGGAGAAGAGGTTTGATGAAACCTCTTCCCGCCTGAAGACACTAGTCCATGTCTGCACCAAGAAGAACTCGCTCAGATGTTTTTTAATGAAACGTCTTCTAAAAAACAAACAGTCTGCGCACTCAAAACCTCTTCCCTTGTCTGCATGCGCACAAATGAAGATGTGGGGAAGAGGTTTTCTTAAAAAACAAACACCACCTAAGTTAAGTCCAGACGTCTGCATAGTGGCAAAACGTCTGAACAGGGCAGAAGCGCCCAAATAGTTCCCATGCGTCTAGACCCTTAGAATAATTTTTCTAAAATTTTAGGAAAAACAGAAAGTCTAGGGTTTTGACTAGGGTTGACTTATGGGTAATGATTACCTAATTTGAGTATAATTATAAGATGTATTAGGGTTATGGGTTGTGTGTATGATGTATGATGATGTTATGCTTATGTATGATATGTTTTCTTATGCTCCTTTTTATGTATTATTCCGCGACCTACGTATTATGAGTATAACATGAACGTGAAGTATTATGTAACGTAAAGCGGAAGTTAATGTTAATGATATGAGAAGCATAAAGAAAGAATGAATGCATGCATTAATGAACGAACGAATGTAAGGAAAGTCTTGCAATCAATGTATGGAGGTTCACACCTAATGAAGGGTGTTAGCTCAACTGTGTGCGGGTTAGCTACCCCAGAAGGATGCACGCTGGGGTCTAATCCTTGTGATTGACCATATGTATGGGATCTTTGCCACTTACCCTGGTACTGTGGTCAGGCCACCGGGCACAATGTATGGGAGTCTAAATATAGACTTCGGCCCGGTACCCGATTTTTGCATGACGGTAGGGTAGAGCACATGGCATTGGTCTGAATGAAGTTACCCCGGTACTGTGGTCAGGCCACCGGGCACAATGTATGAGAGTCTAAATATAGACTTCGGCCCAGTACCCGCTTTATGCATGACGATGGGGTATAGCACATGGTATTGGTCCAAATGAAGTTACCTCGGTACTGTGGTCAAGCCACCGGGCACAATGTATGGGAATCTATTTATAGACCTCAGCCCAGTACCCGCTTTATGCATGACGTTGGGGTATAGCCCGTGGCATTGACCCGGAATGTAAGAAAGATAACGAATGATAACTATGACGTACGATGATGAATGAATGAATGTTAATGAACGATGATGAAGATAATAATAAAATTATCTATTTGTATGTATGATATATGAGCATATATAAAAGTAAAGAACGGTTTTGAATGATAAGTGAAGTATTTTATTTATAAAACTAGAACTCACTCAGCAACGCTGAATTTTATGTGTTTTCCAGTTGGCAGGTAATAGTTGTTGAGGATGTCACGGGGCAGCTACTTGGCATTTTTGGGACGACATCCATTCGTATAACAATGACGTTTTTGTGATGTAATACAATTTATAATGTTTTGTAATAGTTAACTGTATTGTATTACGTTACAAAAGATGTCATTAAAATATAAGAAATGGTTTTAATTAATTTCCGCTGCGTTGTTTTAAATAAATTGTATGTTTTATGTGCGATAAATGACCAACTGTGAGGTGCCCGGGAAGGGGGCCTTACAAATCCCAATTTTGGAGACCTAGAGTTCATATTGGATCTTAAACTTTTTCCTAATAGCTCAACATTGACCACAACTATCAAAGAAAGAAACTTGATCAGCTATCTCAAATTCACAACATTCCAATACCAATAATAAACATGGAAATCACGAATGTATCAAGAATAAACAAACTCTCAACCTTTTTTTATATATGCATTTCAAAAGAATAACACAACTTATGGTTCATAAAGATAAGTTCAGATTCTTGACCCAAGACCACCTCCTTGGCTCACCACGACAACATACACAGATCAAGAGCCACCAACACCCCCCAATGGCCTGTTTTTTAAAAGGGCCACCACATATAACAACAACATCTTTTTACCTGTACAAAAACTTAGAAAGGTAAATATGTTTCTGTTTCCACAACCATTGTATGTGTATTTCACCGCCAACTGCAATCCTGTACGAAAATTATAAACAACCACATCAGTCTAGATATTTTCATAAAGATGTCATGTGAGAATATCAACAGCTGCACTAAAAAGGTTTTTAGGAGAAACTAACCGAAAGAAAGTTGTTTCTTAAGAATGTCAAGATACTGTTCTTCCATAACAGATGGATACCATGTACAAATTCTTGGACCGTTTCTCCTTGTTGGTTGATAATTATCATAAAATAAAGTCATTTTGTCGTTTGATTATAGTTATTTTTTTTGGATTATGTAGTGATGAAGCGGAGACTACCTTAACATGTTAATAGTAAAAGCGGATGTTCTAAGAGTTTCTTGAGTGACGTCTTGTGATTTTTTCTTGAATGTACTGAGTATGAAGGCGGCTAGATCTTCGGTTGCAGCAGCTGCGGTTATGCGGTAGCCACTCTCCCATCTTCTGTGAATTCCTTCACTACGGTACCGAAAATCTAATTCAACCACCTGAAATAAACCACAAAATACGTAAGTTGACATTCATGAGTTGACTTTTCGTGTAATAACAACTAATGGGTGGAGTGATACCTAATTTGAGTAAGTTGTATCTCGAGACATCATGATGCCCCATCGACTACCTGCAGTCATCATTGAGGTTACCAAAAACCCTTCTTTCCATTTCTTGTTAATCCACTTGAATGGAAAAACATCACTCACTTTGTATGATTGTTGTGTGTATGACGTCCCTAGGAGTAGGTTAAAAAAAAGAAGAAAAAACAATCATTGACTACTCGGGATTCAGACACTCGGAAGAAATTAACAAAAGTTTAAAAACATTTTGATTACCTTAAGTTGAATTATCTTTGAAAGTTTGAAGTGCATTCATGGGTCATGGGTGAAAACAAAATTAATTAATCTGTAATACAAATTCAACTAAGCTTGCTTTCCTTTTTATGTGATTAATATTTTGTCTTTCTTAATTAAATAAATGGATTTTGTCAAAAACTCAAGGAGGTTATAGCTTTAAAATTTGAAAAAACTAGTTTTTAGGACAACTAACTAATAACAAAAGCATATGATATGACATTTCTTTTTTTGTATGATTAAAAAACTATTCATCATTAAAATAAATAAATACATACATACACTTTTATGGATTTAGATATCAAATCTTCAAATAAATGAGTTGATATAAAAGAAATAACAAAAGTTACCCCTGGACATTACCACCAAATCACTACCATTTGATGCACCAGCTGTTGGTTAATCTTGATGGGTCAAAGAATGTTATTTTATGGGTCAAGTCGAGTATTAGGATGTTTTATTTTATTATATGTTTTTAATTATTCAGTAATTCTAGTTTGATTATTTTTTAGCGGGTTAAAGATCATGGTTGAGTGGGTGAGTGGAGAAGTGCACGTTGAAGAAGTCTAGCATTAGTTTAGGTGAATGTGAGTCTAATTTGTAGGGTGACTTTATTTATTTCCGTTGGGTATGTAGGCTATTTATAACTTTACTTTTATAAATGAAATTATGTTTTTTCTCTTTACAAAAAGTCTCCATCATCTTCCGTTTTTTCTCCTTATCACAAATCTAGTACCAAACTCATATTTGCTATCAAAATAAGAAGGATCTGGTGCCAACATTTGGTATCAGAGCTTTCAAGCTTATACCGAAAGGTGTTCGTATGCAAGTAAAGCGGCGATTCCATGTAATCAAACCGCGAAAGAAAAGCACGCAACAAGAGTATCGATAGGTGAAAACCGATCGATTATTAGCAAGTTAAAGCAAGACATAGCAAGGTAAAGCAAGAGGCGCCAAGAGAGAGCAAGAAATCGAAAGAGTGGATAGCAAGATAGCAAGTATTTAGCAAGAAATGGCAGAAAACGCAGGAGTAGTAATGGTTCATGAGCAAGGAAACGTATCTCTTCAATGTCCCAATTTCACAAAAACAAACTACACGTCATGGTCGATCCTAATCGAGACAATACTTAAGGCATATGGTCTTTGGGAGGCAATAGACCCGGTCACCGGAGCAACCGTGGAGGAAAAGAAAAACCATACTACAAAAGTTATTATTTTTTCAGCATTACCGGAAGATATTCTTTTGCTGATTGCTAAACATAAGGATGCTAAAGACGTTTGGGAGTCGATTCGAGTTTGATACTTAGGAGCGGATCGAGTCCAAAAGGCACGATTGCAAACTCTTAGAAGCAAGTTGGAATTTGGAAATGTTAAAGATGAAGGAGAACGAGACGATTAATGATTTTTCAGAAAAATAGGTGGTATTGTAGCAAAGTTTAAAAGTCTCTGTTCATATCTTGAAGAGGAGGTCGTTGTGAGAAAGCTTCTAAATTCAGCCCCGAAGAAATATTTACCAATCGTTGCTTCCATCGAGCAATACTCAGAGATTGAAAAAATACCTTTTGAAGAAGCGGTGGGAAGACTCAAAGCATATGAAGAAATGTTAAAAAGTCATGATGAAAAAGAAGAAGATCAAGGGCAACTTTTGTTAACTAATTAGCATGATGACAAGCAATATGAACGGGTAAGAGGTCGCGGAAGAGGATTTGGTAGAGGGGAAAGAGGACGTGGAAGGGGCCCGGGTCGAGGAGATAGAAGTGGGTTTAGGTGAGTGTGGAGTATTTGGACACTTTGCATATGAGTGTACAAAATGGAAGGAGAAAGAGAAAGAAGCCAACTTGATTGAATTGAGGAACCGGCTCTAGTTTGATGAATGCACGGGTCAAGGTCAAGATTAAGGGGGTAAATGTTGGTCAATCTTGACGGGTCAAAGAGTTTTATTTTACGGGTCAAGTCGAGTATTAGGATGTTTTATTTTATTATGTGTTTTAATTATACAGTAATTTTAGTTTGATTAAGTTTTAGTTGGTTAAAGATCATGGTTGAGTGGGTGAGTGGAGAAGTGCACGTTAAAGAAGTCTAGCATTAGTTTAGGTGAATGCGAGTCTAATTTGTAGGGTGAATTTGTTTATTTCCGTTGGGTATGTAAGCTATTTATAACTTTGCTTTCATTAAATGAAAGTATGCTTTTTCTTTTTACAAAAAATCTCCATCATCTTTCGTTTTTTCTCCTTATTACAAATCTAGTATCAAACTCATATTTGCAATCAAAATAAGAAGGATCTGGTGCTAACACCAGCAAGTGATTTGATGTAGTAATTCTTCTCCCACTGCTCCATTATCCATTCTTTTAATTAATTATTAAAAAAATACTGTAAATTTGCACAAAAGAAGACGATGAAAGTTGTACCGTAAAAATGAGACCAGAATTATTCCCTTGTGCAAGAATACAGGAGAGAGTTCATAAACTTATGAAGTGAAACCGGTCCCGGAATCCATAACAATAGCCCATAAATCAGATGAAGAAACCACACAGCTAATACACAGACCGTCATTCTTTCCTTTCTCAACATGCTGGTGGAGTCTTGTATCCGCTACATTGTAGTAGTACCTTGTTTTCAAGAAACGACATTTAACTCAATACAACATACAAGAGACAACTTTAACGGCCTTAAATTGTTCAACTCAATATCAAATGAGAATTCTAACAAGGGACAACTTTAATGGCCTTAAATTGTACAATAATGATGAATCTCACAACATCCCTTTGAACAATTGAAATTGTAACGATTATTGGCGTATGTGATTTTATGTAATTGTTAAAGACTGTTATTGAAAATAAAAAAGCCTACTTTATTTTCAATTATAGGTTGGTCACTGAAGTAACTAGTAAGAAAATCAGCAAGAAGTGGCTTGAACTCTTCAAAAAGTTCCACTTAGGGTATATAATATCAAGTTGGTTGCTGAATTTACCACAAAGTGGTCCTAATTGATACATATAATGCAACCAACTTTGTCCATATTAACCTAAGTGAACCTTTTTGCATAAGTTCAATCCTTTTGTCGGCGATTTCAATCTTCACTTGAAAAATGGAAATCAGGACAAAGATAACTTTCATTCTTTGCAATCAACTGTTTTCCAGGTACATTTTCACAATTGTACCAACTGTAGCATTATTTTCCAGTGTGATCCAAATTAACCAACTATAAAAAGGAGGTTTAAGTAGTCATCAAATGGAACAAGGTTGTTGCTTTAAAAAAATTTTTATAAATCATCGGTTGTTGCACTCATCTTTGTGAGATCTCATCTCAACTAGAAGCAAAGATAAACATATATAATTGCAAAAGTATTTGATTAATAAATTTCTTGTTGAGGCATACAAATAAAAGAATCATGAAAGTTATTATTTTATTAACATTAAAACTTGCTAAAAAAGAAAACATTAGAACTTTGATCAATATCCTAAAATAGAAATTCTTGTAACATTCACGTAGAGGTTGTAAGAAATATTTTAACATTTATTTTTTCCATACCTCTGCTTCATTGGTGTTCTTGACGTATAAATAGAAATCCACTGAGTGGCTGCTGAGCATCATCTTCCAAACCTTCCAAACCAATAAGTAACCTTCCTTTTTACAGTCCTACCTACACCAAACAGTTCTCTAAATTAAGTTACATTTAAGCATTGAAAAAAGAAAAAAAATTAAACTTTCAAAATCACACCTTTAAGGCCCCGTCTATTCCGATTGGCCGAAGAGATGCACTTGAAATTAGGCAGTTTTCAAAGAGTTCGATAAGCTTCAAGTAATTTTGGGTCTTCATCGAAATTTATATTGGTTACCATTTCAAGGAATTGTTTGAATGGTGATGGACAAAGATAGCAAAGTAGTTCCGGAGATGTTGCCATCTTTTTTCTACAAACAAGAAACCATTTGTTTTCTTCCTGCAGTTGAATAATCATTAGAAATTTAAACATTTTGCCCGAGGACAAGCTAGATTACACAAAAAAAGCCTCATGAAACTCAGAACTGCTACCCATCAATTTCCTCAAACCCAAGTATGAACATCAAGAAATGGAAATTAAAGACAAAAAACAAAAGCATCCAACTTTGAAGGATGCGAAAATTAAAATCTACATGACAAAAGAATACGATATTGGATATCTGAAAATGATTCCCTTAAACCCATGGTATAAAAAGCATCAAACTTCATGAAACTCCTATACAACGAAGCAAATCTTAAATATGTTATTGATAAAGATACATTATAACAGAAGAAGTACTTGTCAATGTGGGGCTAGCCCACTTGGTAGAGCATTGCCTCTTAGAGAGGAGGTGAACCCAGACAATGGTGTAATATGAAGTAATTTAAGAGTAGAATAAGTTTGTCGTTCAAAAAAAAGTTGTACAATAAAGAATAGTCTCCCTAGACAATTACAAAAAAAAATAATAATAAATTCAAGAAACAAACTCACAATGAAGCCTTGCCATGGAAACTTTCCTCTGAGGAGAAATATTAATGTATACGCCAAAGACTCAAGATCGTCCCTTCTACTTCTCGTCCTCCCTAAATGTGCATGTATGCTTGCATGACGTATTATTCCCCTATTAGAAAAAAAAAAAGAAATGTATAAGTTAAGATAATAATCTCAAGAAAACACCATAATGGGTATGAAACCACCTATCATCCAATAAGAGGTGCAAATATTACCTGAAAACATCAGGCTTTTGATCATACTCAACATGATTACCAAGCGATGCGTCCCTCCATTTTGAAGCTAAAATGGCACGAATAACAATTCATCAACACCTTTTCTATAAAATATTCAAAAGGTGACAATAGTGTAGGAAATATGTACCTAAACCCAGATAAAACAAATACAACTTTTTCGAGGAAAGGGAGCCCGGACGGTGGAAGATAAACAAACAATTTTCAATTATGTATGTTGATAATATAAAGATCGAAATATAACTATTTCTGACCAAAAATAGAGGTGTGGGTACTCTCTTAAATGAAGCTGCTTTAATATCGATACAAGCAACCATTTCTTTGAAGAGACTATCCAACCTGTGCAACTTAATTACAACTACAGGATTATATATATATATATATATATATATATATATATATATATATATATATATATATATATATATATATATATATATATATATATATATATATATATATATATATATATATATATATATATATATATATATATATATATATATATAAAACAAACAAACATACCCAGTGTATCTTGCTGAAGAGCAGGGTCTGGGAGGGGTATATGGTGGCAAGTCTTTCCTCTACCTTGAAAGATAGAGAGACCGCTTCCGAAGAGACCCCCGACTCGATAACAAAGGCAATAACCATAACAATCATAATACAAAGCATACAACACAAAGATAGATATCACATGAAGAATTAGATAATACGCTCATAAAAAAACGGCATGTACCACCCTATAAAGGGTAGATGAGGACACTACACCTAACGTGTGGGGTACGGCCATATGTCACCGTATACCCTTCCCACCCACAAAACCTACTAAAAGTCCTTAATTTTAATTCTACGCCTCCACTCACTTCTATCTTCGATCATGTTCTCAGAAAGATGCAAGTCTATCATATCCCTCCTAATAATCTCGTCCCAAGTCAACCTAGGTCTACCTCTACTCCTCCTACCCTCTAAGCTGATGTTCTCTACCGCTTAGACAGGTACTGCCATCGTTTTCCTCTTCACGTGCCCAAACCATCTTAATCTTCCCTCTCTTATTTTTTCTGTGATACGAGCCACCTCTAGCTTCTGGCGAAAGACGTCGTTTCTTATCCGATCCAATCTTGTGTGTCCACACATCCACCTCAGCATTCGCATTTCTGCAACCTCTATTTGTCTCTCTTGCGATTTCTTTATGGCCCAACAGTCTGTGCCGTATAACATAGCTGGACGTACTGCCACTCTGTATAGTTTTCCCTTTAGTTTGCTGGGAACCTCTTATCACACAAAATCCCTGATGCTGCTCTCCACTTGCACCATCCTGATTGTACACGGTGTGCTACATCGCTGTGTATCTCTCCATCTTCCTGTACGTACGAGCTAAGGTATTTGAACCTAGACGTCTGGGGGACCGCCATGCCCTGGATACTGATTTGGGTGTCCTCTTCGGCCTCACCACTAAAGTTACAATGCATGTATTCTGTCTTAGAGCGACTTATCCTTAAGCCCATGCGTTCTAGTGCTGCTCTCCACTGTTCTAATCTCTCGTTAAGCACCGTCTTAGCTCTCCACTGTTCTAATCTCTCGTTAAGCACCGTCTTAGATTCTGATATTAACCCAACCCTATATATATATATATATATATCCAATTCGGATATATATATATATATATATATGTATATATATATATATATAGAGGGTTGGGTTATTATGAGAACCTTGGTTTAGTGTAAGAACCCTCTAACTCACTTCTTGACCATTGATGTATGGATAAGTTTTTGATCCAATGGCCACAAATAATTCTGCTTATTAAATTATTAAAGTACAATAGAAGATGTGTTCTGGAGGGTGTAATGGTAATTTTATCCATTTGAAAAAAAAGCTGTCAGTACTTTATATATCTTCCCAAAAGCAATTGTCACTTCAATCACAATCAAATACTATTCATGTTTCATTTTACAAAAATTGAAGTTTAAGTTTCATTTCCTTCAAGAACACCGGTACTCAAAAATCCCCCTTCCCCCTTCTTCTTCATTCACGAAATCCGAATATCCTTGAGTTTTCTTCAAAGAATCAACATATTGTTCTTTTGAAGACACAAAATCTTCAAAGGACGGTAGTCGCATACATTGTATAGGTGGTCCTTAGTGCTTTTGAAGATTTGAAGAAGATGAAGGAAAATCAAAATCGGTAAGTCCCCCCCCTCAAAAGGACTTTGAAATTACAGTTAAAACACCCACAACTGTAGTCCATGTTTGCAATTTTGATTCTTTTTCACTTACATCTCCAGTAATTTGACTGTATGTGGACATTTAGTATGAAAGCTTCCGTCGATGTTGTTAAAGAACCCTAGGCAAGCACGTATACTGCTTGGGTTTATTTTGTATAAAAAATCCGAACGACAAAAGGATATACCAGGCAGTCAATTCCCGATTAGGACATTATTAGTTGACTTTTAAGTTGTAGAATTCATTGGTAGATTTAATTTCACTTAGGCAAATTGTGGCAGGATAAGTATGATTTTGTTAGATTGAAGGTACCCAAAACATCTTTCTGTTACCCATTTACAGAAATTAAATATGAATATTATTTATTTAGTTCACTGTAAGTTGCTGTAGATGACTGTAAGTTGCCGTAAATTAAAGTTTAGTAGTGATATTACAATTTAGTAATATGCATATTATAAATGTAGAGGACTGTAAGTTGCTGTAAATTAAAAAAATAGGTAACTTACTGTAGATGATGTAGTGATATTACAGTTTAGTAATATGTATATTATTAACTTTTGTTGTTATTTTGGCAATATTTTCCAGTGGTAGCGAGCGTATAAAGGCGAGGAGATCTAGTGAATGGAGGCATTCAAGACGTAAACCAATTTAGTTATAATCAGTGTGGATGTATTTTATAGAATAATTTATCTTTAAACACTTATTATGCATGACTACAGGAAGGAGTAGCGATCGAATTGCAGACAATCACTTCGGAAATTGTAAACACAGCAGGGGACCCTATAAAAATTGATTTGAAGAAAATCAGAATTACGGTTAGTTTCTTGGACAGAAATAAGTTTTGCACAGTGTATCCTTGTAATTTGTTTGATTAATGTTACAACATTCTAGTCCATTGTAATTTTTCCACAACACATGTATGTCATTGTAATGCGATGTAAAATACTGTTATATAATAACTTAATGTAACTACATTCATGTAACTAAAGTATTGTAATGCAATGTAAAATACATGTAATATAATAACTTAATGCAACTAAATTCATGTTAGTAAAATATTCACGAGACGATACAAAGGTTTTTATGTCTCTGTGATAACCAAAAGGAGCCATGAATTGCAAACTAATATGCCATTTAAACGAATGCTTACAATATATCTAACTTCACACGTTCAATCCAGCATCATCCATTGATATAAATGTTGGATTCTGTATGCCCAAGACACATAGAACATTGATGTGGTTAGTACGTTGTGATCCAAGTCGGGTCATACCCAATAACAAGCTTAGCAAACACCAATTAATATTTAATTGATGATATGATCATGCAATTAAATAATTACACCAATTTAGAAAATGGGTTTTCTAAATAAATTGTATGTGAGAAAGAACAAATTATGAGGATAGTTTGTTCATGGATATTATTTGTTATGTTGTTTAAATTAGTCAAGCAACATCAAATAATAATAATAGTGTGTGTGTGCACATTATGTATAATTAAAAAGTTTAATTATGTTAAAAACATTTTGTAAAAACTTAGAAGGGTTTTTAAAAGGGGAAAACCCTAAAAAGGGTTGTTGGATTTTCGGCCGCAAGGGGCCTTTTCCCTTTCTTCTCTCTTTTCTTGTTTTTGAAACAAAGACTCCTCTCTAAGAACACACACACATCTGATCTAGACTTCTCTCACATGCAAAATCGATCACCAAGACTAGTGTTCCTCATCTTGAAGACGGATTTCATGGATGAAACAAAGTTCCAGCAGCTTTGTAGTGGTTCACGGCTGGAACTCGTTTCCAGCAGCTTTCTTGGTGTGATTTGGTGTTCAAATCCTAGCAAATATGGTGTTGCTAAAAGGGCTTGTGGGTATGATTGCTTGAGACACCTCCTCTTGGTGTTTTGGCCACTCAAGAACATCGTCATCTTGATTCAATCCACGATTTCAGCAGCTTATGAAAGCCTCTGCAACAAGGGCGCTCCAAGCTGCCACAAGGGCGCTCCAAGCTGCCACAAGGGCGCTCCAAGCTGCCACAAGGGCGCTCCAAGCTGCCACAAGGGCGCTCCAAGCTGCCACAAGGGCGCTCCAAGCTGCCACAAGGGCGCTCCAAGCTGCCACAAGGGCGCTCCAAGCGCTGGATCAACAGCATGCATCCACGGTTTTGACAGCATGAAGAAGGTAGTATGTATTGCTTCTTTGGGTTGTTATATATTTGTGATAACTAGTTCAAACACATATATAAGATCCTTGCATTCTTGGGTTTGTTGTAGACATGCAATGAACTATAATTTTCAGATTTCAAATGGTTGATGTTTGATGTTAATCCGCTGCGTTTTCAAGTTTAAAATGGTTAAACAACATTGTTTAGGTCCAACAAACCCAACAATGGCATCTAGAGCCGGATATGTGGATGACTAGTTTCATGTGTTCTTGTAAAATTGGTTTTATGAGGCTTTAACAACTCATTAGGGCTGTTTTGTGATGATTTGATGATACCCCAACCTTTCAAGGTTGTAATCATGCATGCTTATGATTGGATCTTGAAAGGAAGATATTAAATTGGTTGATTGTGTTTTTGTTTGGACAATAGACCCTAAATTCTTAGTTTGTGTTGGCTGAAAATTTAGGGTCAAATGGGGTTCATCTAGTTCTTGAAATGATGTATATGGATACATGTTTTAGTGCATAACATAGCCTTGACCATGTATGTTTTGGATTTGGTTAATTGTGGAATTGTCATGTTGGTTGTATTATTTCTATTTGGGTTGTAATAATTCCTTTTGGTGTTTCTATTTGGGTTGTAATTTGTTTATTCATTTGGCAATGTAATAAATAGATTAGGAGTATTTTTTCTTTTACTAGAAAATATGTATTAGGATATATATTTTGTAAAAGAAGATGCTCAGGAAGGAAGCACAAAAGGAAGACACAAAGGATGGACTTGAAGCATTTGGATGCAAGTTCAAGTGGGGGTCTTTGGAGACCTCATCATTTGTGATTATGTTCAACCCTTAGAAAAGACCTTATGACAACACTTGTGATGGCAAACAAGTGTAGTCAACTTAGTGGCTATAGTTATGCACATATGTTTGTATGATTGTGCTTGTTTGGTTGTTTGTTGTATGATTGTTATTTGACATTCGGCTGTGCATAACAAACTAATTAACAAACTTAACGAGCTGAATTTTATGGTTCCTAATCATTAAGTGATTAATAAAAGGTTATTAAAAGGATTAATGATTTAATAAAAGAGGTTTTATTAAAAGTGAACCATAGGATACCTTGTATTTGAAAGCATGCAAATACAAGGTAAATAGAGTTTTCAAACTAGAATCAATGAAAACTAAAAATCCCTTTTTCAAACAAGTTTAACACCGTCCTTTTGCACAACACTTAAGTCATTTGGAAACTCTTATGGGATAAAGGTCACCTAACCATTTTGAGGGAACTTATGACTTAAGGTGGGAATACCACATTGGTGGGATAAAGGTCACTAACCACTTGTGTTGGTAAACTCACATGTGTGTGCAAGTAGGGTAACTTGATTTGCAAACCATGTTGAATGGATCACCTAAAACATGGTTTCCAAATGGTGTTGATGGGATTAACATGCCGACTTTGCATATGACGTTTAAAGTCGATCCCATACCGCTAGAAGTTGCAAAAGGTTGCAATTGTCAAATGTTGACTACCTTGTTAATTTGAATAATGGGATAAAGGTCACCTAACCATTATTTGAATGTAACGTTGGATTCTAGATTTTAATTATTAATTGTCTATGAGACATAAAGGGTATTAATAATTAAAATAAAATTTTTCAGAAATACTAAAAAGAACTTTGTAAAATTTGTAGAATGACCGCAAACAATAATGCTACCACCCGACCGTCCATACCTTATCACTGAGAACTATTTTAGAGAGGGATCGTCTCTACCATAATAACCTTATGGACTGGTCTCGAAACTTAAGAATTGTTCTCAAGCAAGAGCAAAGGCATATGTCCTTGACGATCCTATTCTTAACCAACCCAACCCCGACGATGTTGAGGCCATTCCCGATCCTAAGGCAAATGTTGTCAAAGGAGAAGGGCACATCAAAGGCAATGGGTAAGGGTAGATCAAAGCGGAACCTCCAAAAACTAAGCTTATGAAGCTTAAGGTAATCGAAAACGATCCATGCTTTATGTATGGTGAGATAGGTCATTTGAAAGGGATTCATCCAACCTATCTCAATGAGTTGAGAAATAAAAGGGATGCTGGGCAAACCTTAAGTATAACTTTCATAATCCATATTAACTTAGGTGTTATTTCCTAAAAGCACATGGGTAATTGGATACCTCATATGGAACTCACTATTGCAATTTGTTGCAAGGGTTTAAAAGAAATAAGCACCTTAAGAAAGGAGACTATGTTTTGAAACTTTCAAAAGATTTGGAAGTTGTTAGTCAAAATGTTATATGCTCCTAGTTTGACTAGGAACATGATTTAAGTTTCCTTTTAAAGCAATATGGTTATGATTTAAAGTTAGTAAATGATGGTATTTATATATTTATATGGATGATATATTATTTTAAGGCCATGCCTTCTAATGATATTTGTGAATTGGTTCATGATGATTCGTCCTATAATAACACATTATACCTATCATTCACAAGAGACTTAAAATGGTTTAAGTGACTCTTTTCTTGTCATTATCATCTTGGTTACATAAACAAGAATCGGATTTAAACACTTTAAAGGAATGGTCTTTTGAAAACAAATGAAAGTTGTTCAATTTTGATAAGTGTGAATCTTGTTTACAAGGCAAGATGACCAACACGCCCTTTAGTGGTACTAATGAGAGGGCAAAAAGACTTATTAGGAGTCACACATTTGGATGTATGTGGTCCTTTTAAGACAATGACAAGGTATGGTGAAACTTACTTCATTACCTTAACCGATGATTATAGTCGCTATGGTCATGTGTACTTAATGGCACATAAACATGAAGAATTTGAAATGTTCAAAATCTTCAAGAATGAAGTAGAAAATCAACTCGATAGAACTACCAAAGTTCTCCGTTTAGATAAAGAAGGTGAATACCTAAATGAGACTTTGGGAATCATCTAGGAAGTTGTAAGATTGTCTCACAACTTACTCCTCACAGAACACCATAACATAATGATGTGTCTGAAAGGAGATCGAACCCTATTGGATATGGTTCGACCTATGATGACTATAAGCTCACTAGCTCTATAATTTTGGGGTTTCGCACTACTCTCCGCGGCTCATATTTTGAATATGATCCAAACCAAGAAAGTGGATTCGACGCCTTTTGAAATATGAAATGGAACAGTTCCATCGCCATCATATTTTAAATTATGGGTTATGAAGCTTATGTTAAGCTTAACACCCAAACCAACTGCAGGTCGATTCACTAAGTGTATATTTGTTGGATATTCAAAAGGACTGTAAAGGATACTACTTCTTTGATCCAACAGATCAAAAGTTTTTCATTGCTCAAAAGGCAGTGTTCTTGGAAGCCAAGTTCCTTATGGAAGGAATGACGCATAGAACAGTGGAATTTGATGAGGATCAAGATCCACAAGCCGATACACTTTTGGTTGACACTAGCAATCAATAAGAGGTTGTTGATCATGATCAAGAGGTTGATCAATACACACAAAACGTTCGCTGATCTGGTAAAGTTAGCATTTCACATGAAAGATGTGGATTTTTCATAGATGGATACTACGTTGTTGACTCCGAAGAGCCAACTACATACCATGATGCAATGTCCAATTCGGATTGTGACATGTGGCTAGGAGCCATGAACGTAGAGATGCAATCCATGCATGACAACCAAGTTTGGGAATTGGTTGACTCTTCACTTAACTCCAAACTGGTTGGATGCAAGTGGGTTTTCAAGAAGAAAACTGACATGCATGAAAACTTGGATACTTACAAGGCAAGACTTGTAGCAGAAGGTTTCACTCTAAGTCAAAGGGTTGATTATGACAAAACCTTCTCGCCAATCGCAATGCTAAAGTCATCCTGATAAAGTATGCAAGTTAAAGATATCAGTCTATGGATTGAGACAAGCATCGAGAAATTAGAATCAACGTTTTGATGAAAAGATCAAGAAATTGGGTTTCATCAAGAACGCTAACGAGGATTGTGTGTATCAAGGGGCTAGTGGGAGTGTAATTACGTTCTTAGTATTGTATGTTGATGACATACTACACTTGGAAATTGTTTTTCCAAAAGGGATCTCCGTGAAGCCGTCTATATTTTGGAAATAAAGATCTATAGGGATAGATCGAGGCGGTTGATAGGGTTAAACCAAAGTGCATACATTGATAAAATCTTAAAAAGGTTCAAGATGGTAAACTCTAAGAAAGGTATAGTACCTATTCAAAGAGGGACAATATTGAGTGCATCTCAATGTCCAAGCTTAAAGGATGAGCAACATCGTATGAAGGACATCCCATATGCGTCTGCTATAGGATCCATCATATATGCGATGATATGCACTAGACTGGACATGTCATGCACATTAAGCATGACAAGTAGATATCAGCAGAATCCAAGTAAACAGCCATTGGATGGCTGTTGAATGTATATTGGAATACCTTAGGAGGACTAAGGATCTGTTTCTAATATACAGATCTGATGAAGAGAAAACTAGTTGTAAAGGGTTACACGAATGCTAGTTTCCAAACTGATCGAGATGATCCTCGATCACAATCGGGGTACATCTCCATTATGAATAGGGTAGCATTGTCCACTACAGAATTCGAATACATAGCCGCCTCATTAGCAGCTTGGGAAGCTGCATGGATAAAAGGTTTATCACCAATCTAAGGATGGTCTCTACCATTCAAGACCCCTTAGAAATCTTTTGTCATGACGAGGGTGCGATTGTTCAAATCAAGGAACCCCGTACACATCAAAAGATTAGATACAATGAGCGGAAATTCAACTACATAAGGGATGAAGTTGAAAAGGGAAGGATATGTATTCGCAAAGTTCACTTTGATCAAAACATTGCGGATCCACTCACGAAGCTCCTTGAAAGGGCAAAGCATGAAAGTCATACTTGTGCCTCAGGACTTCGATATTCTAGTGATTGGAATTGATCTGTTTAGTATTAATATTATTAATATGGAACAATTGTAATACTTAACTTATCTATGCATTTACGATATTTTAAGTGATGTTCCCTTTTAGCATGTTTACATCCATGAATAATTTTATTATTCTAAATGTCCGTAGTCGGTCATATTTGTGGGAACAAATATGAATGTAAGACTATTATGAACTTGGATTGGTGGATATTCATAAGGCATGAATATAGAGCAATTGGTTGCTGCCAAGGTTCATAGATATTCGTGGGATACGAATATTGGAATGACCCGCATCTCAAGTCTTACTACATGGAATCTTATTGATTGATCATAAGTAAGTTTGAGTAAAGGCGAATATCATTTGGTATCCTCCGACCTGAGATACATATTGGGTTTTGATATTCACCAAGTGTTATACCTTGAGCTAGTTCTTCACTGATATGAAATAATTGTCAGTACATAAGGCTATGTTCAGGTATGACATAAGGTGATTGTGAGAAACGTATGTAGTCAAGATGGGATTTGTTCCTCTATTCGTTGAGAGTATGATGTCTAAGGCCTGATTAAGTTAAATCAACAAGGAATGATCATTCTGTGTCCTTGGATTTAACATGACATCTGTAACAAAAGGATAAATGATTGATTCACCTAAGTCATTTCAAGTTGGATACTTGAAGGGGATGATGTTATTGAATGGCTTCTAAGTCATGCGTATTAAGGGTAGTAAACCGTTGTTAGGCGGTATTTACTGCTTGCATCAATCTTCTATGTATCTTGTGCAAGTGGGAGATTGTTGGATTCTGTATGCCCAAGACACATAGAACATTGATGTGGTTAGTACGTTGTGATCCAAGTCGGGTCATACCCAATAACAAGCTTAGCAAACACCAATTAATATTTAATTGATGATATGATCATGCAATTAAATAATTACACCAATTTAGAAAATGGGTTTTCTAAATAAATTGTATGTGAGAAAGAACAAATTATGAGGATAGTTTGTTCATGGATATTATTTGTTATGTTGTTTAAATTAGTCAAGCAACATCAAATAATAATAATAGTGTGTGTGTGCACATTATGTATAATTAAAAAGTTTAATTATGTTAAAAACATTTTGTAAAAACTTAGAAGGGGTTTTTAAAAGGGGAAAACCCTAAAAAGGGTTGTTGGATTTTCGGCCGCAAGGGGCCTTTTCCCTTTCTTCTCTCTTTTCTTGTTTTTGAAACAAAGACTCCTCTCTAAGAACACACACACATCTGATCTAGACTTCTCTCACATGCAAAATCGATCACCAAGACTAGTGTTCCTCATCTTGAAGACGGATTTCATGGATGAAACAAAGTTCCAGCAGCTTTGTAGTGGTTCACGGCTGGAACTCGTTTCCAGCAGCTTTCTTGGTGTGATTTGGTGTTCAAATCCTAGCAAATATGGTGTTGCTAAAAGGGCTTGTGGTATGATTGCTTGAGAACACCTCCTCTTGGTGTTTTGGCCACTCAAGAACATCGTCATCTTGATTCAATCCACGATTTCAGCAGCTTATGAAAGCCTCTGCAACAAGGGCGCTCCAAGCTGCCACAAGGGCGCTCCAAGCTGCCACAAGGGCGCTCCAAGCTGCCACAAGGGCGCTCCAAGCTGCCACAAGGGCGCTCCAAGCTGCCACAAGGGCGCTCCAAGCTGCCACAAGGGCGCTCCAAGCGCTGGATCAACAGCATGCATCCACGGTTTTGACAGCATGAAGAAGGTAGTATGTATTGCTTCTTTGGGTTGTTATATATTTGTGATAACTAGTTCAAACACATATATAAGATCCTTGCATTCTTGGGTTTGTTGTAGACATGCAATGAACTATAATTTTCAGATTTCAAATGGTTGATGTTTGATGTTAATCCGCTGCGTTTTCAAGTTTAAAATGGTTAAACAACATTGTTTAGGTCCAACAAACCCAACAATAAACTACTTGCATTACATTATATCATATCAGATTACATTACACTGCGTTACACTGCGTTACACTGCGAACCAATATGCTCCTTAAACGAAGGCACATTATCCCTCTAACTTCACACGTTCAATCCGTCATCATACATTGATATAAACTACTGATGCAAAAAGAAAACAACATTATTACTCTAATTAACATCAAATCTTGCATCAGATTATATCATATCACATTACATTATATTTTATTACACAACATTACACCTACATTGATGTCAATTATTGGTGCAAAAAGAAAACAACATTATCACATAAATTAACATCAAACCTTTTATTACATTATATCATATCACATTACATTACATTTTATTACATTACATTACACTACATTATGTTAATGTAATAATACAATCTAACTAATAAAAAAATTAGGACCAAAAATACGTTAACAAAAATACTACACTCAATAAACACAACTTGGGTGTTAGCCTATATTACATGTTCTTACATGTTATTACATGTTCTTACAAGTCATAAAGACTAACCCCCGGTACAGCAGGTTTGTTCTAACTTGAAATTACACGTAATTACATGAAAATTAATTGTTATTACATCCACTGCTCTTACTTTGAAAAGTTTTCAGTCCATTATTAAAGAAAAACTTCATTAATTACATGAAAATTTAATACAACATGTTTTTTGTTACATGTACTTACATGTAATTAAGTGAAATTACATGTTCTCACGTGTTTGTTGCATATAGTGCCAATGTATTACATATAAGTTTTAAGTGTGTATTGATTAAGTGAAAGTAAAAAAAATTACATATGATTAGTGTGTATAACTAAAAAAATGAGATATTTAGACGTTCATTTTAGTACAGCAGTTTTTTCATACATGACCTTACATGTATTTACATAAAATTACAAAATATTACATGTTGTTTCGTCTAGTGTTAAAAGTCATTACTACCCACAAAACAACACCAACATACATGTTACAGGCGTTTCCTAAAACAATGTTACATACAGTTACACATATTTATTGTGAATAAGACAAAAAAATGTAAAAACTTAAGAGTAACACATACTCACAGTTATACCAACTGTCCCCCCCCAAAAAAACATGTGTTACACATTTTTACACATGGTTATATCGACTCATCATTAAAAACAAAAATTCTATTTAATTCATTTTTACACCGTGTGTATACGCTTACACACTGTTACGTATTGGTAGAATTTTTTTTATTACACATGACTGAAAAAACAAAAAAAAATTGTTGTTAGATGTTAGATGTTACGACAAAAAAGGGAATGTAACAATTTGTCAGATCAACTATCCATTATTACACAGTGTTATTATGGTTACCCATTAGTTACATATTATTATTGGGTTACTTACACATAATTACTATGAATCACTAAAAAATGTAATAATTTACACAGTGTTACTTACAAAGTTTTAAATCCATTATTATACAGTGTTACTATGGTTACACATTTTGTTACATACTTTTCTTGTGTTAGTTACAAATAATTACAAATGAGTCACTGAAAAAATATAACATGTAACATGTTACTTACAAATATTACTACCAAAAAAATTCAGCTTACGCTTATAACGGATCTTACATAGAATTACAATGACTCATCCTTAAAAACAAATTTCCTTTATAATCCAATATTACACCGTCTTAATAGGCTTACACAACGTTACATTACAGTTGCTTACTATGTCGTTAATATAAATAATTTTTTTACAATTGTAAAACAATTGTAATGAATTACTGTTATACTAATGCAACATTTATCAAAGTTGTAATGAAACATCAAATTACACAACGACAAAACCTAATATTAAACCAATGTAAACCAATGTAAATTGATGTAAACCAATTTAACCAATATAAATCAGTATGTAAAACAATGTAAATTGATATAACCCAATATTACAATGTTAAATACCCAACATTACACCACTCCAACTAACAGTAATAATATAGTTACAACAACCAAATGACATTACACCAATATAAACCAATGTAAACTAATGTAAATTGAAGTAAACCATATTAACCAATGTAAATCATTCTGTAAAACAAATGATATTAAACCATGTAACTACGCCTACATGATTTCAGAAAACTAACAACCAAAACAACATTAAACCACGAACTATACCACCACAAAGAAATTTCAACATTGTAATTAAGCCATATTAACTAAATTGCAATACTGTAACAAAAAACATCACTGTAATTATACTATTGTAAAAATAATTCAACTTACATCGTGATTTAAACTTACATCATTAGATATTCGTGAAGGAAGTTGAAATAAAGTTAAGGGACATTTTTCATTTTCTAAAGTATCATAATGCCACAGTACAATTAAGTACGTAAACTTACATGATTTCAAAGCGGTGTAGAAAGTTCAATACAATTAACATACACTCTGTTACAGTACACTAAATCAGGTCATAAAAAACTTACACAACAAAGAAACAAGAAATTACATGATCACACATTCGTGTACACATTCGTGTAGAAATGTAATGTCATTTTAAGTGGATGTAAAAAATTATAATGTAATGTAGTAACTTAATGTAACTAAAAGTCATGTTAGTAATGTAACTTAGATAGCGCATGCTAAATCGTCAAAGAAATACTCATCCATACTCGACGGATGCTCACAAAACCACTGACGAAAGCAATTTATTGCAAAAATGTTGGATTATATTGCATAAACTAACATTACAACCTAATATACGATATAAATTTATTGTAGTGTAATTTAATAACATGTAAGTATGTAAATAAGTGTAATATAATTGAAATGTGATGTAAACAACTGTAATGTAACGTAATAATTTTTGTTATAGTCATTCTCATAATACAATATTCGCATGTAAACAACTGAATTGTGATGTAAACAATTATAATGTAACTGTAATGTAGTGTAACGTAAATGTTAGTAATTCGTAATATAAACTTCCGGGAATATTAATTAACATCAATCAATATACAAACTTCCGGAAATTTTAAATATATAAATGTTTGCATTATATAAGTGTATGGATGTTTATGATATATTATATTTTTATTACCATATAAAGAATTTTTATTACCATATAAGAATATACATTTTCATTACATTAATTAATGTTAATAAAAATTGCATCATATAACATCACACTAACAATATAATTACATTACATTATATTAAATTATAAACAATTGTTGCATCAGGGGTGGACCAAATAAATTAATCTTATAATAAATGATAATACAACCAAAATATTTACATCAAAACAAACAACACGAAAAGATTCCTACAAAATCGTTGTTGTTGTAGTCGTAACTTGTGTCTGCCAAACCCCGCATCAAAACTAAGATCATAAACAGTCTAGATCTTCATCTCGTTATAATATGGATCTAGATTGCAAACACGAAAACTAACATAAAACCCAAATTAATAGAGGAGGGTGTTGATCGATAAAAATACATTTGTAGATTAAAGCAAAGAAAAGCAAACACCCAAATTCATCCGAGGTTCTTCGTGTTCTTGGTCGATCATCACATTAGTATTCTTCGTAAAGCTTGGTCCATAGGTTGGAAAGAGGAAACTATGATGAAGGTAAGAAGGTTAATCAATGAAAATACCATTGTAGATAAAAGAAAACAAAAGCAAACACCCAGATTCATCCGAGGTTCTTCGTGTTCTTGGTCGATCATCATATCAGTGTTCTTGGTAAAGCTTGATCCATAGGTTGGAAAGAGGAAAATATGATGAAGGTAAGAATGTTAAATTAGAATGAAAAAAAATACAAAGGAAAAAGAAGATGATGAGTTAAAAAAAATCATAAATTCAAAAGTTTTTCAAAAAAGTACAATTTCAAACGTAAATTATTAGTGACCTTGGAATTGGTGAAAAAGACTTCTGTCAAAAGTACAAAGGTAATGACAGAAAGGACATGCATTTAATATAGAGGGTTATAGAGAGACAGATATGCCCCTAGCATATGCTTTTCCATGTTGCTGATGTGTCGATCACTGATTGGTCCATTGGTTAATGGGTTCTTACAAATACTTTGGGTTTTCATATGAACCCAATCCTATATATATATATATTATATATATATATATATATATATATATATATATAATATATATATATATATATCCACCCCACACCATCACTACCACTGCCCGCCACTACCACTGCCCGCCACCGGTTATCTCTACTACGCCGGTAATGTTCGCTCTCTCTGGTGGAAAAAACATTTGCTTTCTCCGGCGAGTTAACCTTCGACCCGCCAACTTCCGGCCGGTCAACCTTCGGCCAGCCAACTTCCGGCCGGTCAACCTTCGGCCAGCCAACTTCCGGCCAGCCAACCTTCGGCCAGCCACCTTCCGGCCAGCCAACTTCCGGCCAGGTAACCTTCGGCCA
The DNA here is from genome assembly GCA_024085815.1 of Flaveria linearis. Taxonomy (NCBI): domain Eukaryota; kingdom Viridiplantae; phylum Streptophyta; class Magnoliopsida; order Asterales; family Asteraceae; genus Flaveria; species Flaveria linearis. The sequence continues at coordinate 28,893,729 of CM044014.1, forward strand.
GCCAACTTCCGGCGAGTCAACCTTCGGCTAACCAACTTCCAGCGAGTCAACCTTCGGCCAGCCAACTTCCGGCCAGTCAACCACATTCGACCTCCACCGGTTCCTCTCTAACAGCTTCCTCAAAGCCGACAACGAAACTCGCCATCTGTAATCGCACTCACCGGAGAACCATCGCAAAAAACACGGTTAAGTCATCTTTTCCGAGGTGCAGTTCATACTTGCTTTAGATCTGAAAAGAATCGATAACGTATGGTGAAAAGCGATTACATCTTCTTCTCTGAGCTATCCTATATCCTCCAATCAAACTCTTTTTAAGTTATCGTCTCCCCTATGTTTTATATAAATTGAGTTTTATTTTCATTCCTGTGTGTCGTTCTACTCACTTCATTCATAAGTGGGCTTTCAGATAAAACTAGTGGGACTTAGAAAGTATGAATTAAGTTCATACTTTCAAATAAAAGATGAATTAGTTCATGGTTTTCTAATAATTCCTTGCATAAGTCCATTTTAGTTTTCATTTAAAAACATATGTTAGTAGTTTAGTTTATTTCTTTGCAATTTAATTTAATTTAATTTAATTTATTTCTTGCATAATTTTGTTTTGATTTTTATTTGATAACATTATCAAAATTGACTAATTCTAACTTTAAAACAACACAAAATCTTGTATAAGCTAGTGTATTGTTGAAAACACACTCTCTTGAACTTTTAGTCAAGCATACTTGAATACAAACTTTAGAAAGAATGATATTCAATATGAACAAGTAGTGTTTTTCTCCAAAGATCTTTTCTAATCTCTTACAAATTCAACAAACATCAAACATGGTGTGGAAACCCATGGTTAATGTGTATGATTTCAGTGTATGAGTGTGTGTTGTGTGTGTTTGAATGCACAAGAAAACTAAAAATGCTTGTTTGATTGATAATCGTTCAAAAGCTTACAAAGGATTAAGGTAGAATGCTATTTATAGCCTATACACAAAAGCTATATACAATTACTATTATACCCTTATGAAAATGAAAATTACATAAAAATAATCCTAAGTGACTAAGTCATCCGTTGTGGAATTCAGTCATCCACTGTGGAGAAGTTCATCCGCTGTATGAACAGTTTGTTCATCCACTGTGGGAATTTCATCAGCCGTGGTCATCCGCTGTGGATGTTGTTCTTCCGCTGTGAACACTTGATTCATGCGCTGTGAAGATAGTTCATCCGCTGTGAAGTTCTTCATCCGCTGTGGGAGTGGATACTTCATCCGCTGTAGAACTTCATCCGCTGTAGAACTTCCTTCATCCGCATTGAACTTCCTTCATCCGCATTGGACTTCCTTCATCCGTATTGGAAGACTCATGCAAAAATCCTTTATCTACAGATCTGAAAAAGAAATTTACATGAATATTAGTGATTGATATAGATGTTATGATTGTTAATATGTTTCTAATGTATGAATTGTATGTTGAAACACATTTGGATAATTGTTTTGATAATGGCAAGCATTATACTTTCTTGCATTAATTCTTAATGAACTTTGTTGAGTCCAACAGTACTCCCTAAGTATGATGTTGCCATAGACTTGATGACTGTTTTTGTTGTTAATTATCTGTGTGTGTTGATTTTGTTTTTGTTTGAGATAAGGAGTTCAACAGTACTCCCCCTAAACATTATGTACTTTTGTTTTCTGTTTTGTGTTAATGATGTTGATGTGTGTGTTACATTTGGTTGTTATGCATGATTGATTATTTGTTATTATTGATTGACTATTCTTGTGTATATTGATTGATTACAAGTGTATCACTTGTCTGTGTTGATTAATTGATTGTTTAAAGGGTTGCATAAGTGTAATCTTACCTGTATGATTGTTTGACTTGTTTGTTTACAATATATGATTGATTGTTTGATTGCTTGTCATTATAATTACAATTGAGTAATTAAAGTGATTAATTTTGAATGTTTGTTTGTGTATGATTGCAAGTGTTAAATATCACAAGTAATGTGAATGATTTCGTGTGGTAATGTATGTATTGATGTATGAATGTATGTTTGCATGAATGTCATGTGTTTATATCAACAACACATGAATGTATGTTTGAATACATGTATATGTTATAAAACATATGTATGCTTGTTTTGTTTGTTAATTATGCATAACATCATGTGACATTATGATTGTTTGTTTATAAGAGCATAAGATCTCTTATATGTATGATTGAATGTTTATATGATTAAATGATAAAGTAGGAATCATAGAGAAGGATATGTATTGGTTGTTTGTTCTGTCATTAATGATAAGAAACCTCAGGAGTGAGATGGTCCTGCTTCTTCTGACAACTTCTTTGCCTCTTCCATAGCCTTAAGAGTGTCTTCAATGTCTTTCTCTATGGCTTGGTCAGCTTCAGCTTCCTTCAGTTGTTCTTTGAAGGTTGTCATCTTGTATGCATTTCTACAATTGACTATGTGCTCTTCAAAGTAGTCAACTGCACTCTTTTGGTCATCATACTTGGAGTTTATCTTCAAGTGCACCAACTGTTCAAGGGTTGACTGATCAAGGCTTTGTACATCAATGTTGCTAACTAGTGTGGTTACAACATGATTACCCTTCAAAATCTCCAAGTTGTTGTTCTCTGAAATTCTCATTCCTGTAATCCCTTCTATGTGAGTCAAGGGTTGCTGATTTGTTTCAAGTCTGTGCTTTAGTGCGGCATTTACATACACAGTTCCCAGAATTCTCAACATGTGTATGAAATAACAGCAATCACCTTTACACAACTCATCTTGGATTGTGGGGAATGTCTTGGTTTTCAGGAATGACACATATGATGGATGAAGCAGCTTGATCTCAACAGGATCAAATAGTCTGATGTCAGTTGCCTCTTTTCCTTCAAGCTTTCTTTCCAGCGCCACTTCAAAGTATGTTTCATCATAATACCATCTGGTAATGAGATGCTGGTATTGATTGCAATCTATATTCTTCCTGATCAATCTCAAGTCAGATGGCCTAAGAGGGTAACCAACCCTCTCAAGAATATCAGGATCAATCATAGAAGTAGATTCTTCCCTGACTTCCTTTTGCTTGCTTGTTGAAGCTTGTTCTTTTCTCAGCTTGGCTATATGAAGTTTGTCTTCTCTGTTAGCTTTGGCTTTCTTTTTAAAGGTAGTTTCTATTCATGTAAGCTCTCATGATATGATAGAAGTCTGCTCCCCTGGATTGTTTGTGTGATTGACCATCCTTAACTGCATCAGGTCCAATCTATCTTCATAGCTCAGTGTTCCCAGTTGGAATATTTGGTCATAATAGATTGTAATTTAATTTGTTTGATTGGGTGTTTGTTAACAGGGAGTTATGAATGATGATACTAAGATCTAGGAATTTTTGTGTTGATTTTGGGCTGCAAATTTGTTCCCAACTATGGAAATCGATACTCACTGATATGGATCGAATATTGCAATCGTATTGCTGATACCAACTGTTAAAATCGATGTATGGATCGAATATTGCAATCGTATTGTTGCCGTTTATCAGATCTGTGATGCGGAATCTCACAGATCAGTTGATGATTTCGTGATGATCTTTATATGCAAGAGATGAACATGTATGATGATGATGATGAATGAATGATGAACAAATTCAAGGACACATAAATTTCAGAAATATTTCATTCATTCATATGTTTGATACAAAAGGATTACAAGGGAGTTTGTAAGAAAACAATCTCACACACACTTAACCCTGAATTCTGTCAATGTTAGAGGAATTCAAAGGAGTTTGCAATAACATTTTCTCACACACACTCAACATTGAATTCTCTATAAGTTAGTGATTACACCTTAAGTGTGTGTTTTTCTCTATGAGAATATTACATTTAAGCATAAAATGATTACACAAATATTGTTCTAAGTCTGATAAATTCTCTGTTGCTGATGCGTGAATGTCGGGTGCTGACATCATTCGGGACGCCCGCTGATGTTGACTGTTGACTTTGATCACGGTTGACCAAGTTTGACTTTGGTCAATTTTCTTCATTTTGATCATATCTTTAGCATATTTTCACCGTGTCGGTTTTGGTAATCATCATGAGATTCGGCACTTAGGTTTTAGTAAGTATCATTTCAAATATTCCAATATGTATGCAGAAAATTAGGTAACTAGATCGATGTGTTCTTTAGTTCAATTCATTTTTAGGTTGTTGCATTTAAAATTTAATCATGTGTTACTGAAATTGATAGATTGTTTCTTTTTTTTCTTTTGTTTATCCAATCATATTATAAGAGCATTATAAGGATCCGAGGTCCAAGACTTTCTTCCCTAAACTCATTAGTTGTAAGTATTAGTATTTGTATTCAATTGAATTATTATGATATGATGTAATTCATTGTTATTCAATGTAATTCACTATATCTAAAATATAATGATGTGTTTTACATTGGATGTTACATCTTTTTACGTTGACATAATTCACTGTAAGTAACTACAAATGATGTAATTCACTGTAAATAATTACAAATATTCGTAATTCACTATATGTATTATAATTCTCATTAAATAAACATGATGTAATTCATCCGTACCTTAGTGCTCTTAGTTTACAACAGATTTAGGTTTTGTTACTTCATATGTTCCTAATTAACATTGGATTATAATAGTTTTAGGTTTTGTCAGTGCGTCCATTCTTAGTTTACATAGGTTTACATGTTGGTTTACATTGAAAAAACATTAGTATTACAATGGTGTAGTTTCGTTATAGTGGTGTAACATGTAGTTTTAAATGTTGTAAAATGATTTTTTAGGTTTTGCAAATGGTAATTACAGTGATGTAACTATAATGGGATGGTAACTATGATGTATCAGATCAAGATATGTTTATAGTTTGCATATGGATTTGGAAAAGAATTTGAACTCGTTTTGTTAGGTTTTATTTTTGGTGGTTTATATATATATATATATATATATATATATATATATATATATATATGTATATATATATATATATATATATATTGATGTTATTTATAAATATGATGTAAGTCATTGTAACTATTAAGATTGTAATCAAATTAACATGATGTAATTTATTCAAACTAACTGTTGCACTATGTGGCATCACCGTATCGTGAAATTACATCAACACAATACATCTGTCTTCATATTACATCAATGTAATAAGCAATATTCAGGATTTTTTTTAAATTATCGAGACTGTATTGGAATTAAAAGAAAATGAGTCGAGTTTAATATTGCACTTTTTATAAAATATTAGCAATCAAAAAGAAAAAAAACTAGATGAATTAAAAGAGAGTAGGTGGTGACACATGTCACCATCATATTAAATCTGGACATTTGACTTTTTAAGAGATATATAAATATCTAAAATACCCTTTTCTATTAAAAACTTTTGATGACACATGACATGATCTTGTTATTTCAAAATTAATCAATGGTTAAAAATTTGTTAAAGAGTTTTCACAATAAGATAGGGTATTAATTTGAACCTTACCATATAATTTATATATATATAGATATATATATATATACGTATATATATACGTATATATATGCGTATATATACGTATATATACGTATATATACGTATATATACGTATATATATATATACGTATATATATACGTATATATATATACGTATATATATACGCATATATATATACGTATATATATACGCATATATATCTATATACGTATATATATCTATATACGCGTATATATATACATATATATATATACGTATATATATATACATATATATATATATATACGTATATATATGCGTATATATATACGTATATATATGCATATACGTATATATATACTTATATGTAACACCGGTTATTTTCCTTAAAGCCAAAAAAGAATAAAATAAAGAAAAGAATAAAGTTCAAGTCGAGGGACCAATCTTGTCAAAAAGAAGAAAAGGTTTGGAAGAGGGGGTAAAAGGGAATGGCAACCCATTCCCCTCTCCCATTCACCATAAATTAGGCCAAGAGAGGGAGGGGAAGGAAAAGGGGCAAAACTTTGGTTTTGAAGAAATCGAGGTGCAAAAGTCGAAGTTAAGCGGGTTTGTAGGAAGCTCTACTCGAAGAGGCTGTTAATGTGAGTGCTAGGACCCCTCTTTTACACGTTTTCAACTGATTTTAGGGCTGGAACACATACAAATCCGTTTTTTTTGTAATGTTGGGTGTTGAACCCGTATGCTTGTGCTTGTGTGTTTGTGTGCGAACGGGTGGGACTCGTGTTGGGCTTGTGATGCTCGAATGATGTTAGGGATGTGTTTCTAAGGCTTAGGATGGTTGCTTTTAGCATAGAATGGGTTAGAAAAGGGCCTGGAGGCCGAAAACTGTAGTTCAGGTTTGAGAAGACTGCATTCTGCACACAGCTAGGGCTCATGCGACTGGAAGCCATGAGACCTAATGGCATGCGACTGAGGCCATACGACCGAATGGCTTGTGAGTGAGGGTCATTCGCCCGAATAGCATGTGACTGAAGGTCACACGACTGGAAGCCATACGACTGAAATCCCTGCGACTGAAATCCATGCGCCTGAGTGCCATGCGATTGAGATTCATACGCATGAAGGCTAGGCGACTGAGAGTCCATACGCCCAAGCATTCATTCTCCCCTAGTGTCCATTCGCCTAAGTGTTATCATGCGCCTGGAAGGCCATGCGACTGAGTGGTGCTCATATGCCCAACTAGGGCTTATGCGCCCGAAGAACATAATTTACTTTTCTGATTTTCGGGGGGATGGGTAGATGTAGACTTTGACTTGGGAGGTTCCCGGGTGTTCACGTAAGTTGGCTTTTGAGGTCAGAGGTGATATGTTGGGCATGTATGATGATGTATGATTGATGCTTGTGCATGTCGATGGGTATGATGTATGATATGTATGTATGATGGTGCCTTGTATGGTGATGTCTTGGTATGTTTATGTTTATGTTCCTGTTTATGTATGATTATTTTCCCGTGGCTTTACGATGAATGTTTATGAATGAATGGAAAGTATTAAGTAACGTGAAGTGGAAGATAATGAAAAGTGAAACGTAATGAAAGAATGCATGCATTAATGAATGAACGATGAAAGTAAGAAAGGTGTAACACCCCGAAAAGTCAAACGAGTCATTAAGGATAATGGGCTTAATTAATGGGTATTGAATAAAAGAAGGAAAAGGGTTTTGGGCTAAATTGGGTTTATGGGCAAGAGGCTAGTGATTAAGGCCCATAATCAGCCCTTTAACCCACCCAAAGCAGCCTCCATCTCCTTCATTTCAACCCTAGCACCCAAATTCATAGAGAGAGAAAGTAGAGAGAGAAAGTGAAGAAAACTCAAGATTTGGAGATTCAAAGGTTGAAGGATTGAAGATCTGGGTGTTGGAGCATCAAACCTAAGAAAGGGGCAACAAACCAGGTAAGAATCGACCTCTAGGCCCTTCTGTAGATCAAACCCGGATTTTAGGGTTTGGGGTTTTGAAAAGTTTCAAAGAAACACATAAAGGTCAATTTTTTACGTATGAAAACGTGTAAAAGGGTAGAAATGGTTTCATGGAAGGTAAACCAAGGATTTGGACGTAAAAAGTTAAGATTTTGGGTTAAAAACGGGCTGGTTCATCATTTTTATGCATCCAGCGAAACTGTGCCCCGATCCAGCGAAACTGTGTACTCATGCGGCGAAACTATGTACTCATTCAGCAAGACTAAGAGAGTTACCAGCGAAGTGCGAAACTACAGTTTCGCCGGTAATCTCGCTAATGCCCAGGCTGACCTATAGACATTACGAAACTAGGAAATTCCAACGAAAGTTGGGCGCTCATGGCAGCAAATTTGTCCAGCGAAACTGGCAGAAATGCTGCCTAGCGAAACTGGCAGCGAAACTGGCAGCGAAATTATGAAGAAAATGACGTTTTTGTGTATTAACTTTCGTGCAGCTCGTGTATTCAGGCTATAGCTTGAGTGACCTAGAATTTAAGCTATTTGGATAAGTTCAGGTGAGTTCTAGACCCCTCCTTTACCCGTTTTCAATGTTTTGGGTGATATGCATGCTAAAACACATACTTTTGTGAGAACGGTTTTTTAAGACCTTTTATCAAGAAAATAAATTTTCTAAAGTAAAATGTGCCATTTAAATAGTTCAAAATAATTTTCGGGCGCGCTGACCTGGCAGCCCGGCCCCAGCCAGGGGCGTTGCCCCTTGGACCCCACTAGGGGCTGCCGCACCCGAACCCCGCTGTCCCGCGGAGGGTCAGTTATCTAGTTTATCTCTCATGATTGATGAAATGTGAATGCTTAGACTAAGAGTTTGCTTCTTATTATGTGTTAAGTGTATGTGAAAACTAAAGATATAAGTGAAACTTAAAAGAACTGTTATTGGGCCCATAACGTGTACCTTGATAAAGTAAAGCCTTGCAAGCAATTGATAAAGACGGTTGCGTTCGTCGTGCCCTCACCCTGATAAAGTGATAAAGTAAATGCTCGAACAGGCAGGTCAGTAAGGCCTGGATTGGCATGACAATAATGGCCTGATTGGGTACGACAGTAAGTCCTAAATTGGCATGTCGGTAAAGTCCTGTGTTTATCATAGGTACCGAGAGTGACAGAGAATTGACGGATAAAGAAGAATAATTTAACACGAAATGATAAGTATCGATAAAGTGATAGCTCGTGTGTAGCGATGTTCTGATAGATGGTGGTTATATTTAAACTGCTAAAACTAATACTTTTTACAAAAGTTATTTAACAAAGTAAACCTAGAATTCACTCAGCGAAGCTGACTTTTATATGTATATCAGTTGACAGGTAAGCGCTGATGCTGAGGATGGCACCACGAAGCTACTTGGGGAGCTATGGATGGCATTCCTCTTTATGAAATATTTATTGTAATTTAAGGACAAGTAATATGTTTTATTTACAATTAAAGGACAAATGTATGAGTACGACATAGTTTCTAAGTTTTAAATGAATGTCTAATTATTTCCGCTGCAATGCTTTGTTATTAAACTGATTTTATGCTTGATTAACCAACTGTGAGGCTTCCCGGGAATGGGGCCTTACAAAAGGCTTGCAAGCAAATGTGTGGAGGTTCACACCCAATGAAGGGTGTTAGCTCAACTGTGTGTGGGTTAGCTATCCTAGAAGGATGCACACTGGGGTCCAATCCTTGTGATTGACCATATGTATGGGATCCTTGCCGCTTTCCCTAGGTACTCAAGTCCACTTCGTGCACAATATTCGAGGTTTGAAAGACCTTAGGCCCAGTAACCAGCTTCATGCACAATGTTCAGGGTATAACACATGGCATTGATCCAGAATGAAAGAGAAGAGATAAGTGGTGAATGTACTTGCCCTAGGTACTGGAGTCAGCTTCGTGCATAATGTTCGAGGTTTATGAGAGACCTCAGGCCCAGTAACCAGCTTCGTGCACAACGTTCGTGGTATTGTGCATGTCATCAAAAGTAATGAACGTACGAATGAAAGTAAGAATTTATGAATGAATTTGAATGAAAGTAATGAACGTGAATGGTAATGATGTACGTTGAATGAATGAAAGTTAACGAACGAATGATGAAGATAATAATGATGCTTGATCGCGTAAGAATGTAAAATACGGTTTTAATCGAAAGTAAAGTATGTTTTACCTTAAAACTATAACTCACTCAGCAACACTGACTTTTATGTGTTTCCAGTTGGCAGGTAATATTGCTGAGGATGGCACAGGGCGGCTACTCGCTCTTTTTGGATGGCATTCTTTTGTATAATGTTTTTGCATTGTAATACGAACAAACGATGGTTTGTAATGAATGTTGTATTAAAAATTGAATGAAAAGTTATTCCGCTGCAACGTTTTATAAATGGTAATGTATAAAGATATGATCTATGTGCGATGATTGACCAGCTGTAAGTGTCCTAGGAACGCTGCCTTACAAGTTGGTATCAGAGCTAAATTTTAAGTGAAACGGGTAAATTTTCAAAATAAACCTAAACTTAAAATGAAATGGGACGGAAAGGGAAAGGATGCCAGTCTGAGTAGCTGCGTGCCATCAGGTTTTTTTCTAAATGTTAACCAGTATTACGTGCGCATGTTATGTGGGTTATGTGCTGTTTGTAGATTTAGATACTGATGTAGTCAGGACAGGTAATGCTCGGGGTATGAAGAGTAAAGTAAGTGGCTAATCAAAACTGGCCACTGTAATTAGGGACTTACTATACTTGACATAAACTGAGATATTCCCTTGAATGACCGTGTTGGTGTTTGAATCTTTCAGTGTGTGTTAGAGGATGGCCTGTGGTAGATATATATACGTATATATACACGTATCTATACGTGTATATATACGTATATATACGTGTATATATACGTATATATACGTATACGTATACATATGTATATATACGTATATATCTACGTATATATACGTATATATATACGTATATACGTACGTATATATACGTATATATACGTATATACGTACGTATATACGTATATATACGTATATATACGTATATATACGTATATACGTACGTATATACGTATATATACGTATATATACGTATATACGTATATATACATATATATCTATATATACGTATATACATACGTATATATAGATATATATATACGTGTATATATATACGTATATATAGATATATATATATATACGTATATATATACGTAGATACATATGTATATACGTATATATCTATACTACTATTATAATACAGAAGCATGGGCAAAGAGGTAATTTCACCCAAAGCCTAAGACGCGCCTTTTCTTGTCCTCCTCACCACCGGTTTCCTATCCTCCCACCCTCGCCAGTTTCACCTCTGCGTCTTCCGTTTGGCCGTTTTTCGTAAGACGCGTCGTTTGCCCTGCTCCTCACCCTATGGCTCCTTCACGTCTGCTCCACTTCCGGTCGTTACGCCTAGGCACCGCCATCAATGCTAGCGCCCGTTACCATTGAAATCATAAGCAACTGATTGAATGCAATGAAGCCGCCATTCAATGGTTGCGTCATTTATAGCCCCCCACCCCTTAAACGCGGCCTTCAATCAACTTCGAAATTGATCCACTTGCTGGTCAGGTGCTATAAACTCCATAATTTTGACTGCTTAATACTTGTTATCACCCCTTCCCTTTCTCAATGGTGACAATGAATAGTCCTCCATTACCATCTCCCCATTCACTGAAATCACCGCTAACGTTATTTATTACTGATGGTTTCTTATCGCAGATCTTGAATGCGTGAGTTTGGCCACCCTTGCACCGGTGGTGACCTTCTTCGGTGTCCACCGCTTTCCCTTCTTTTTTGACTACACCACCATTAGCAGAGGAACAGGCGATAACAAAATCAATAAGTTCTAGGTATTGCTACCGCCCTCGACATCAGGATGCGTTGGTGGATTAGGTCGCCGTTTTTCTATCGAACTCCTCACTTTCTTTCTCAAACAAAATTACCCAGAATATGAAGAGGAGAAGCTAAGTTGGTGTTTACTTCTTCCTTGATGAAATCACCCTCATCCTGTAAATGGCAAAGGTGATTCGATGTTCTGATTCTGTATCACCTTATTTCTCTCTCTCTCTCTCTCATTCTATTTATTTACTATTAACAGTACCTAAATCATATATCAAATTTATGAAATTGATCATGTTGTTAGTTGTCAAGTTGCAGGTAGGGTTTGAATCGAAGCATCAAGTTGGATGCATATATGTCCCTCACAGAGCTAAAAGAGAGGTATATGGCTGCTGCCAACACTCTAAGCTCCCTTAGAGAATGGTTAAGGGGTAACGGCTTAAACTTCTTGAAACAACTTGTATTTCGAACTTTTTGCATTGGTATTATATTTAGATTTATTATCTACTTAAGTTACTTATGTTTGTGTTTATGAATGGTTAATGGCTATCAAGGGAAAAGCCAAAAAGCATAAACACTTCTAAAAGCTTTTCTTACTTTCTTTTATCAACTTTAAAGGCCTTCCTTCATAGAATGCAAAATCTTGATTAATCCGATGCAGATAGAAGATAGTACTTACGGTTAGAGTGAATTTCATGGAATTGTATGTTTTTTTGGTAGGCAGCGAATTTTTCCCCCTTTTCTATTTCCACCCAAATGGACTTAAACGAAGATTCACATTTTATGCTCTGTGCTGTTAGTTTTACCCTTATCAATATTTACATTATTGTCATTTAGGAGAGCTTTGTATCCACACTTATTTAGTTACTGCTGCAATTATTTGTGGTGCCACAAACATAGATTACAAAGACTTTTTTTACTTGGTCGAAAGCAGGAAAGGTGGGTACCCCAATCCATGTAAGAATCTGACTTTTTCATGAATATAATGTGAACAAACAAACAGTGCCTTGTTAGATTTACTTCCAATTTCTAAAGCTTAAATTTCCAATTAGCATGAAATTAAGAGTATTAGGAACTAAAAGAAGTATATGAGCAGTGCATGGTTAGACCTGTCAAGTGTTCATTTACAGAATCCATTAAAGTGACCGGTTCACTTACAGAATCCCTTAAAGTGACCGGTTCACTTACAGCAAATGGATGTGAATCAGTAAGATTTAACACCTTCTATTGATCGGTGTTCATTTACAGTTTTATTTCTTGGATTGACTAAAACTGTCTTGAAATGTTTTAACTAACCAACATCATCGGGTGAGATCATTTTGTACGATCGATTATGGCAAAGTATTGGAGAATAAAAATCATTATGCAATGTGTACGATACAAAAGTGTTGCTATTTATTCTGCTAATTCTAAGACCTTAACTATGTAAAGAAGGGCAAGAAATTTTGTTAATGTTCATTCATGTTTGAAACATCATGATCTTTGTTGGAGCACAATGAATTTAAAGTAAGCAATGACAAGAAGAAGTGGATGCTAATTTGATTTCTAAAACATTTATCTGCAACTTGAGGAGGATAGCGTTATAATTAAAGTTAAATGTGATTACATGCAGCCACCATTAGCATTAGTATATATAGCATTAGTCAAAAGTTGGGCTTTTTGATAGTTTAATTAAATAGTAATGGCTAATCAATTTAATTAAACTCACAAACCTCCCTCTGATGTACTTTGTAATTATTCTCATTAAGATATATATTTTCCGTGTCTATAATCCATCTAAATTAAGGTTTTCTTACTTGTGTTTCTATGGGCTCTGTTGAGCTGATGTACTTTGCTTCATTAACTATATAAAGCTTGAGGTTATAGAAAGTTAAGGGTCTGCATCTAATATGGGTTTTAAAGAGGCTTATCAGGTTTTTTGTTGTATTTTATATTTGTTTTTTTTTTCACGTGCTACATGTTACATGGCTAAGCGTGTCTTATTGTTTTGGGCACACTGAAAGATAACCAATTATTTTTTACCAACTAACAATTTTGCTATTACTTGAGTATTTTCACTTTTATGGAAGAACTAAAATGGTGTTTAATGTTTTTTCTATAATCTTTATTTGAACCAGAAAAAAGTTTTTGTTTTGATACTTAATTTGATCTATATTTTGTAGATGCTAAAGTATATGATCTCATTTTCACTTGAGCTGCAGAACCAAAAATGGAAGAAAGAAAACTGCTATAAATCTTTCAGTGATGTTTTTGCTTCACTAGTATGCACGTATGGTTTAATACTGGTCCTTTTAAGTTATGATCATCCTTCAAATTTTGTCCTTGATTTTGAATCAATTATAGATGATAGCATTATGTTGTTTCTATTGCTAAGTCATACACTGTTTTGTCACGGTTTTCATCCAATACAACAAGACTACATGAATTATTTGAGGTAAAGCTGTTATTTCATTTAATGCATCAAAGGGTTAAATAAAAAGAAAATTCTGTGGCTTATAAATTTTTATTTAAGCTGCAAGATTTGCAGGTTTATTTATAGTTGTCAAAGGCATATTAAGATCATTATTTATGGCTAACTGAGTAATTTATTTAGTTCATATTGGAGAGTAGTTGTTGTTAGATCTGAGCTGTAATGCGAATGCATATCATGCGAATTTTAAAGGTTTAACTTTAATTCAAATAATTTAGTTGTTGTTGTTCTTCAGTCATCTTTTGGAACTGATTTTATTTTTAAATGGCAGCCTGGTCAAGAGTGGTTTTCACGGAATGTTACAGGTGAACTGAAAGCTACAAGGAACACTTAAAATGAAGGCGGAAGTAGTGAAACAGGTCAAATGGTCTAAAAGCTACAAATGTGCCAGTAAGGTATTATGAATCTTCAATTGTCCAGTTTGAATAGTTAGTACAAGGAATTGTATCATTATTAGATATGAACCTTGTATGTTTTATATATCTAAATATCGATTTTAAAAGGTTATTATCATCGGGGCACTGCTGAAGGAGTTTGGGAGTGGCTGCCATGAATCGGTAGCAGAAGAAAATAATGGGATTTCAGAACGGAACAAGAAGTATACGTACACACATAACCAATTTTGTTAACTTTATTTCACAATTTAATGCTAATAGTTTTTGTTTTCCACTTTGATTCTTGAAACAGAATAAATCTAAAAGCTGAACAAATTTGATAGTGCAAAGCATGTGGTGAAAAGGGTTAGTGCAAGGATGCATTTGCTTTAGTGAATCACAGAAGAAGATCAAGTGATATAACAAATAGAAATTATTTAAAGTTAGTCATAAATCTTTATATACCATAATGATTGTTATTTTTGGTCCATAGTTGATTCATTTTGATTATATATTAATACGAGAACGAGTATTATCAATAGTCTTTATAGTCTTTTCAAATGCAAATAAATTATTGTTATTGTCGGTCTTTTGTTAATTCTTTTTTATTAAAGCTTGCCATTGTAAACGGGAATTCATTGGCACACATGATTACATATTTTACTCATGTACATTATTAACTTTTTTATTCCTGCTCTTTTGTCAGCTGAAGTCGCAACTATTAAATAGCAGTTGTTTGATTGATTAACAAGTTCTTATATATGCATGAAGCAATCTGTCCTAAAATTGTTGTCAACATTTCTGTTCTAGGTTCTCCCAAAATAATTGTTCACTATTAAATATAAATAGTTATTACAATACAATCTATATATCCAGATCCACATTTAGTCTTGTAATTAAATCTTGCAATTATTTGTTATGGAGTAGCAGTAGATAAGTGTCGAAAAGTAGAAATTTTACTTGAAAACTCAAATGTTAGGTTTTTAAGCTTTATTTCGTTACTACATTTATTACCTGACATTGATGATGATTTAGACTCTAAACGACACAATTCAAAGTTAGATTTTAGAATTTACTATAGGAAGTTTTCTCTCTATGTTCATGTGTGATGTCTTGGGTTGCCTTGTCTTTTGTAACATATTAATTGTATGTAATAAACTAAACTATTATTACAATATGCATCGTGTTTAGTGACGTTAAATGTATGTAGTTGTAACACCCGGTAATTTTTAAAGATATGACGAAAGAATAAAAGTAAAGAAAAAGAAAAAAAAGCTATGACACTCAAGTTGAAGGACTAAAAGTGTCAAAAAGGACAAAAGTTTTAAAGTTGGTGAATAAAGGTGATGGCCGCCCATAGTGCCTGTGCACACTTCTTCTCATTCGGATTTTGAGAGAGAAACAATAGGGAACTCGGATTTGTAGAGAGAAAGAAGAAAATTTCGAAGTTTTTGGTAAGAAATCTCGAATTTATGATGCTTTAGAAGTTTCTAGTTTCGGTTATGTGCTTATAAATGTGATTGTGTGTTCGGGTTGTGTGTGTGTGTGTGGGGTTTTAGGTGCTAGAACTGTTCGGGAAGCTCAAAGAAGGGTATCAAACCCGAAAGCAAACTAAGGTGAGTTCTAGAATCCCCTTTTGTCACACCCTAAAAATCCACGTGCGGAGTTTTACCTCGAGGCGTGTGAACAAACTAGGATCACAGTCAATAGTTACTCAGAACGACTCTATATGCCATCTTTAAAATAAAACAAACCAAAGTTCAAACTTTAAAACCATGCGGAAGCGTTTTGTAAAGTTAAACAATCCTAAAATACTGAAATGCATAAATGGCAAACATGTGCCAACCATCTGTTTAAAAAAACCCAAAATGTAAAGACAAGCAAATGTGTTTATAGTTTAAGTCTTATAATGCATGCTCGACCCATGCTGTGCTCCTATTGGCAAGCTGAGTTATCGACCTGAGAATAACATACTAAAATGTCAACAGAATGGTTGGTGAGTTCAAGAGTTTGCGTTTAAACATAAACAGTTTAACAGTTGTGATATATATAAGCAGTGTATTGTAACAGATAGCCAGTCTATTAACAATAATATTAATTCATAGTGATTTCGCAATTGAAGCTGACTGTGATAGTTTTTGCCTCCTGTCACGACTTACCATGTCGTGACAAATGTTCATAGGACAAATTGCACCCAGTTGACCTCGAGTCACACAGGTGGGGCTCGTCAGACCCAGTAGTACTACCCAAGTTTCCCCGCTATTCAATATTAACAATTTAAAAGTGTGAGGACTTTTCCATGGTAAACAACACTATATTAATATTATACACAACTTAAATACATAAAGCGTTTGCGAGATTACCAGTATGCTATCACCCCCAAAATAGATTTAAATAAAGAGTGGGGCATGAACTCACCTGATATGCGTACAAATACTTAGGGTTTACTTGGAAGTGAGAGTGGACAGACAACCTTTAGAGGTTACCTAGATCACGTAAGTACATGAGTACGTGTAAACAGAGAACATGTGGAACCCTAAGTACACTAAACCAAAGACTCAAGGTTTCAGAAAACAACCACGTTTGACCCAGTTGACCCGTTGGTGACCTTATAAGTTGTAAACCAATTAAACAACATAATCATACATCATACAAAGTCAAATCATGCATAACCTACTCATATGACCTATAACTATGAATTATCATACACAGGCCAAACAGATAATTTACCAATTAATCATCCATATAGTCAACAAACACATTCAACATGTCCATTACATTCAACATACACCAAGATGATCAATTTCCAGTCCTAAGCATAATGTCCTAGTTACTAATCCACATTCAACATCATACAAGATCATCAAAGTACATAAATCACACATAACCAAATAGACATTTCATACAACCTATTTAACAGTTTCTATCACTTTAGAAATCATCCATGGACATACTAACATGCTCCTAATGTCCCAACATGCTCAAACTATCATCATTCAAACTTCGTGCAAATAAAGTTTCCCTTTTGGGAAAGTACATCCCAAAATCTACTAAACACCCAATGTATACATGATTCATCAATAATATACTATTTCAAGTTCATAACAACATCTAAACATGATCAAGAACATCCAAATATCATAATTCATCAATTCATATCTAAAAAAAGTTACTATCTTTAGTAATGTATGGATTCTAGCATGTGTTCTTGAATTCTCATAGTTCACAACAACAATCTAGTATCTAAACATCATCATAAACATATCCATAACACACATTCATCATCAAATCATCATACTATGCAAAATAAAGTTACTATTATTAGTAACCTATGAAAAACACCTCAAATTCATCAATTTCTTGCAAAATCAATGTAATCTAATATCCATACTACCTAATTAACATCATACAATCATCCAACAACATCAATTTCATCAATCTAGAAGTTTACCCAAATCAAGTTTCTAGTTTTTGACCTAATTTGACTAGAACATCAAATTCACATCAATACTTGCAATTAACACCCAATCTAGCATCAATAAAAAATTCTAACATAGATTAACCATCAATTTCAGATTTGTTTCAACAATTTCGATCTAGGATTCATCAAGACTCAAAACTATGAGCAATCAATCAAAACTAACCTTTAGATGTGTAGAAATCAACAATTGGACTTGTAAAACACCTTGTAACACTTGGAATCAATCAAAATCGAATTGTTCTTGTTGTTTCTTGATCAAAATCGCAAAAGAGAGGGTGGGGAGAGGGGTTTTCGGCCGAATGGGGGGTTTGGGGGCTAGGGTTGGGTTTTGTCAAAGTTGCCTTATTTAACATTTACCCTTAAACTCCCCTTTAACTATGTTTTTATAAATTTAACCTTTGTAGCATTTTTTTATAATTTTAACTACAAACTATAAGTATTATTATTCAATAATAATAGTCATGAACATTTACAATAAGTCACACAACACATAGAATATACATACAACACATAGTCACGTAATCGTGTAAAATATATAAAATCAATATTAAAAAGTTCTATAAATTTATAAATCATATAATCATAACTAATAATCAACATTATTAGTTAGATTATCATTGTTTATCATAGATTATTATTATTAAGTCACCAACGTTCAAAGACAACTAGTGTGTGCTTACGACACGTGTATGCAAGACTTAACAGAACTAACGGAGTTTGGTAACGGAAAATTACCGGATGTCACACCTTTTTAACATGTTTTTAACTATTTTGGG
This sequence comes from Flaveria linearis, assembly GCA_024085815.1. NCBI lineage: Eukaryota > Viridiplantae > Streptophyta > Magnoliopsida > Asterales > Asteraceae > Flaveria > Flaveria linearis. The sequence continues at coordinate 28,912,183 of CM044014.1, forward strand.
GATGGAAAATGCATGTGTATGTGTTTTTATAAGATTATGTTCATACCCGTATGTGTGTGTGAACGAGTATGTGGATGGGTGTATGTTTTGGGGGTAAATGATGTGATGAATATGATTATGAATGTATTATGGTGCTTAGAATGTTAGTACTAAGCATAGAATTTGATTTAGGACGGATTTGAGACTGATTTATGTCGTCTAAGTACGAATAAGATGCCCAACCGCCTAAACAGTACCCCAACCGTCTGAAATTTGCCTTAGAAAATGCTAAGTAAGCCCATACGTCTGAACAGGGTCCAACCGTCTGAATAGTGCCCATCGTCTGGGATTTCCCCAAACGCCTAAGTGTCCAAACCGTCTGAATAGTGCCCATGCGTCTGGGATTTCCCCAACCGCCTAAGTGTTGAACCGCCCCAATAGTGACCATGCGTCTGGACCTTTCATGCACCTAAGTTACTTCATGCGTCTGAGAGGCCCATGCATCCGAACAGGGCCGATGCGTCCGAACAGAGCCCATGCGCCCAACACTTAGAACTTATTTTTCAGGAATTTTACGGGAGTCTGTGCAATTTGGGTTTGAACGATGTTTGACTAGGGTTATTAAATGCTCAATTTCATGCATAATCATGATGATCATTATGACTTCTTATTTATCATTACTGTCATCTCTATTATTATTGTTATTAATATTATTAATATTGTATGACACTATGTGGTATGTTTAAGATCAAAACAGAAAGTATTATCATTAATAAGTGAAAGATTAATGATAAGGAAAAGTGGAACGTAAATAAATGAATGAAAGTCTTGCAAGCAAATGTATAGAGGTGCACGACCTTGTTGTCGTTAGCTCAACTGTGATGCGGATTAGCTACCCCGAAGGATGCACACAGGGTCAATCATTGAGATTGGCAATAAGGTGAGCGACCCTGTGGTCACAAAAGACTCGGGTATAGTGCAATCACTAAGATTGCTAACGAGGTGAGCGACCTTGTTGTCGTAAAAGACTCGGATAACGTGCAATCATTGAGATTGCTAATGAGGTGAGCGACCCTGTTGTCACAAAAGACTCAAAAAGATAATGATAAAGTACTAAATGAACGAATGATGAAGATAATAATGATATTACCTAAGTGTACGTATGATGTGTGTTCACATGCGAAAGTAAAGAATGGTTCTTAAACGAAAGTAAAGTATGTTTTATTATAAAACTAGGACTCACTCAGCAACACTGACTTTTACGCATTTTTCAATTGGCAGGTAAAATGTTACTGAGGATGGCACGCGGGCGAAACTACTCGGCGGGGCATGACTAACATCCTTTCATACATGATAATACTGTTGTTTTGTAATGCAAGTGAATTTAGTATTTTGTAACATGATTAAACCCAGGGTGTATTGCTTAACAACAGTGTTTATAAGGAAATGAATGTCTTTTGTTAAATTAATTCCGCTGCTTAAATTTATAATATGTCACCTTTTTATGTAATTAATGCCGTGAATGACCAACTGTGAGGTGCCCAGGAACGGGGCCTTACAAGTTGGTATCAGAGCCATAGTTTAAGTGAATTGGGTAAAATATTTTTAAAAACCTAAACTTAAACTGAAAATGGGACAGAAAGAGGGATGTAAGCCCGAGTAGCTACGTGCCATCAGGTATTTCTTTTCTTAAAGTTAATCGGTATTATATGCGTGTGCTATTTGACTTATGTGTTCTTAGTAGATTTAGATACTGATGTAGTCAGGATAGGATTGGGGTGTGAAGAGTAAAGTATGTGGTTAATCAAGACTGGCCACTATTATTAGGGACTTACTATACTTGACATAAACTGAGCTATTACCTTGAATGACTGTGTTAGTGTTTGAATCTTATAACATCTAGGAAATGGCTGGACAGAAGTCTTCCAAGGCTTTTAGAGGCAGAGGTCTGCACGTGTGACTAGGAGTAGTGCTAAGGCTCCTGAGATGGCTCATGAGAACCCTGAGGTTCATGGCCGAAGTGAGGAGAATGAGAATGCCAGCCTGAACGCCTTAGCTAGGGAGGCGATTACTGATGAAGTGCACCAGGTCATGCAGACAGTTTTACCGTCTGTGGTGACTGATGTCATTAGGGCTGTGAGAAGCGAGGAGAGAAAGGAGAAGGAGAATATGAAGGGATCAACGGGAAAGGAGAGCAGAGGGGAGGAGGAACGCCCAGAGCCTGACACCGTATTGCCTGACGAAGAGGAGGATGATGTAGTGGGGGTGACTACCAAGGGGTGCAGTTATGGGGCATTCTAAAGGTGCAAGCCCCCAACTTTCGATGGCAATGGCAATGCTACAGCCGCTCACCACTGGGTAAGGGAGATAGAGGCGGTGTTGGAAATCAGTGAGTGTCACGAAGACCAGAAGGGGAAGTTCGTGACTCACTCCTTTGTTTACTCAGCATTGTGTTGGTGGGACAACATTGTCCAAGCTGAGGGTGCTAGAGCCATCGGGAAGATGCGATGGAAAGAGCTGAAGCAATCGGTGATCGAGGAATTCTGTCCTCACAGGGAACTCGATAAGATCGAGAGGGAGTTCCTGCAACTTGAGGTGGGAACCATGACCCACCAGCAGTACACCACCAAATTTAACGAAATGGGGAGACTGGTACCAGACCAGGTGACGCTGGTGTCCCGAAAGATCAATCGGTACATCGAGGGATTGCCAGCCGACATTCGCAGGCACTTGATCGCTGCCCGACCAAGCACTTTTAGGTCGGTAGTGGATTTGGCCAGAAGGCTCTATGATGAGAGGGAGGTGACGGTGGTGGAGGTGAAGAAGGCTGGTGGTGGTGATTGGAACTGGGACGGAAAGCGGTTCGGGCGTGGTGGTTTCGTCCCGAACAACAAGAAGATGAGAATGGATGACAGTAGGGTGGGGTCACCAAGCTCGTGACCTAAGAGGTGTGGCAAGTGTGGGAAGGAGCATACGGGGAAGTGTAAGCTGGGGCTCAACGTGTGCTTCAAGTGTGGGAAGCCGGGTCACATCTCCAGAGACTGTAGCGCGCTGAGGTGTTATACCTACGGCAAGGAGGGCCATATGAGCAGGGACTACAGGAGGCCGAGGGTGGAGAGTTCCGGGGCAAAGAAGACAGCCGAAACTGAAGGGCAGAAGACGAGCGCCAGAGCTTTCACCATGACCAGGGAGGAGGCTAGGACGGACCCTGATGTTGTGTCAGGTACGTTTCTAGTAAATCAAACTCTTGCTTCTGTGATATTTGATTCTGGTGCTAGTAGGAGTTTTATTTCTGCTACTTTCTGTGCTAAATTGCTTGTTAGTAGTAGACGTATTGATGAGCCCTTTGATGTAGGCATGGCTATTAGTAAGTCCACTAGAGTCACTGAGGTGATAGAGGACTGTGCCATAGAATTAGAAGGTCATAGGTTCGCTGCTAAGTTACATATGATGCCCCTAGGTGGATTCGATGTAGTACTAGGTACGGATTCGTTAGCAACCTATGAAGAAAACATCGTGTGCTGAAGGAGGATGATGAGACTGACAGCGTCTGATGAGAGTCCGGTGACGATATACGGTGATCGAGTTATGACGATTTCGAAAGTGATTTCGATGGCGGTGACGGGAAAGTGCATGAGGCGTGGATGTAGCGCTTATTTGGCCTACGTGAAAGATGTGGACACGTCAACACCACAACTATCCGATGTTCCGGTCGTGTGACTTCCTATTCGTGTTCCCAGAAGACTTATCAGGAGTGCTACCTGACCGAGAGATCGAATTTCAGATTGATCTGATAACGGGTGCTCAACCTGTTGCCAAGGCACCGTATTGGTTAGCTCCGACTGAGATGAAAGAGTTTATGGAGCAATTGCAAGAACTGCTTGATAAGGGTTATTAGACCGAGTATCTCTCCTTGGGGTGCTCCGGTCTTATTTGTAAAGAAGAAAGACGGTAGTATGAGGATGTGTATAGACTACCGTGAGCTGAACAAGTTGACGATGAAGAATCGGTACCCGTTAACGAGGATTGATGATTTGTTTGGTCAACTTCAAGTTGCCAGTTGGTTTTCAAGGATCGACCTTCGTTCTGGCTACCATAAGCTAAAGGTGAAAGAGCATGATATTCCTAAAACAGCTTTTTGCACACGTTATGGTCACTACGAGTTTCTCGTTATGTCATTTGTTTTGACCAATGCACCAGCTGCTTTTATGGATCTGATGAACCGTGTGTGTCGACCGATGCTGGATAAGTCAGTGATTGTGTTTATTGATGATATCTTGATTTATTCGAAGAGCGAGATAGAGCATGCCGGTTACATTCGAGATGTGTTGGAGACGTTGAGAAGAGAGAAGTTGTATGCCAAGTTCTCCAAATACGCATTTTGGTTGCGTGAGGTCCAGTTTTTGGGTCACGTGGTGAATCCGGATGGGATTATGGTGGATTCGGAAAAGGTTGAGGCCATGATGCAATGGAAGTCTCCTAAGACGCCATCTGAGATCCGTAGGTTCTTGGGATTGGTGGGCTACTACTGGAGATTTATTCAAGACTTTTTCAAGATAGCCTCACCTTTGACAAAGTTGACTCGCAAGGATGTAAAGTTCGTGTGGGGTCCAGAATAGGAGAGTGCTTTTGAGGAGTTGAAGATGAGATTAACACAAGCTCCTGTTAAACATTGCCCGAGGGAAATGAAGACTTAGTGGTGTATTCGGATGCATCTTATTCTGGGCTAGGTTGCGTGTTAATGCAACGCGAAAGGGTAATAACCTATGCATCCCGACAGTTGAAAACCAACAAAGTCAACTATCCCACGCACGATCTAGAACTAGCTGTGGTAGTTTTTTGCGTTGAAGATTTGGCGACACTACTTATACGGGATGAAGTGCACCATCTCCACAGACATAAAGCTCGAAGTACCTCTTCGAAGATTTCAATATGAGGTAGAGGCGATGGTTGGAGCTCATAAAGAATTATGATTAGAGATCCATTACCATCCGGGCAAGGCCAACGTGGTGGCAGATGCCCTTAGCCGAAAGGAGAGACCCGAGCCGATTCGGGTGAAGGCTTATCAGCTGACTATGACCTCTGATGTGATGATGCGGGTCAAGGAGTTTCAAGATGAGGCGTTGAAAGAAGATCATCTTAACTCTGAAAGGATAAGAGGCCTAGTCGTAAAGTTGGGTGAAAACACTCTCGGTGTTAGAACCCGATATGGGCGAATGTGGATTCCTCATTGCGGGATCTACGTGGAAAGATCATGGACGAGGCTCATAAAACTCGATACTCCATTCATCCCGGTGCTACTAAGATGTATCATGATATGAAGAAATATTACTGGTGGCCGGGTATGAAGCGCGACATAGCGGAGTATGTGAGTAAATGCCTCACTTGTTTGCAAGTGAAAGCGGAGCATCAGAAGCCGTACGGGAAAATCCAACTGTTGGATATACCCGAGTGGAAGTGGGAGCATATCACCATGGACTTCATTAAGAAGCTACCACGTACCTCGAAAGGGTATGATGCTATATGGGTGATAGTTGATCTTTTGACGAAGAGTACTCACTTCCTACCGATCCGAGAGACGTATTCTTCTGTGAGGCTCGCAGATCTATTTATAAAGGAGATTGTAGCTCATCATTGTGTGCCTATGTCTATTGTGTCCGATCGCGACACTCGGTTTACATCCAAGTTTTGGAAGAAATTTCACGATACGATAGGGACGAGACTACATATCAGCACGGCTTATCATCCTCACACTGACGTTCAGTCTGAGAGGACGATCCAGACACTCGAGGACATGATGCGAGCGTGCATGATCGATTTTGCAGGAAGTTGGGATGACCATCTGCCGTTAGCAGAATTCTCGTGCAACAACAGTTATCATGCTAGCATTGGCATGCCACCCTACGAGATGCTATATGGTAGGAAATGTAGAACACCCGTTTGCTGGGGTGATATTGGTCAGAAGGAGTTAAGGAGCATTGAAGTGATTGAGGCTATGACGGAGAGGCTTGAAAAGATCAAATCCTTCATGAAGGCAGCTAAGGATAGACAGAAGTCGTATGCCGATAAGAGGTGTAGACCGATTGAGTTCCAGGTGGACGATAGGGTTATGTTAAAAGTCTCACCTTGGAAGGGTATTGTTTGGTTTAGAAAGCGGGGCAAGTTGAGCTCAAGGTATATAGGACCTTTCCGAATCATTGCTCGAGTCGGAGAGGTGGCCTATAGGTTAGAGCTACCCAATGAGTTAAGTGGAATTCATCCGACATTCCATGTATCTCATCTGAGAAAATGTTTAGCAGATGAGGATATGATTGTTCCATTGGAGGATAATGAGGTAGATGAACGGCTAAATTATACGGAGCAGCCAGTGGCTATCATCGATCGTAAAGAGAAGAGGTTAAGGAATAAAGTGGTTCCTCTTGTGCGTGTACAGTGGGAGCACAGGAAGGGATCTGAGTCTACATGGGAAATTAAAGGAGAGATGGGGCAGCAATTACCCTCATCTATTTGAAGAATAACAGGTTTCGGGGACGAAACCTATATAAGGGGTGTGGACTTGTAACACCCGGTTATTTTTAAAGATATGAAGAAAGAATAAAAGTAATGAAAAAGAAAGAAAAGCTATGACACCCAAGTTGAAGGACTAAAAGTGTTAAAAAGGACAAAAGTTTTAAAGTTGGTGAATAAAGGTGATGGCCGCCTATATTGCCTGTGCATACTTCTTCTCATTCGGATTTAGAGAGAGAAACAACAGGAAACTTGGATTTGTAGAGAGAAAGAAGAAAAATTCGAAGTTTTTGCTAAGAAATCTCGAATTTATGATGCTTTAGAAGTTTCTAGTTTCGGTTATGTGCTTATAAATGTGATTGTGTGTTCGGGTTGTGTGCGTGTGTGGGTTTTAGGTGCTAGAACCGTCTGGGAATCTCAAAGAAGGGTATCAAACCCGAAAACAAACTAAGGTGAGTTCTAGAATCCCCTTTTTAACACGTTTTTAACTATTTTAGGGCTGGAAAATGCATGTGTATGTGTTTTCATAAGATTATGTTCATACCCGTATGTGTGTGTGAACGAGTATGTGGATAGGTGTATGTTTTGGGGGTAAATGATGTGATGAATATGATTATGAATGTATTATGGTGCTTAGAATGTTAGTACTAAGCATAGAATTTGATTTAGGACGGATTTGGGACTGATTTATGTCGTTTAAGTGCAAATGAGATGCCCAACCGCCTAAATAGTACCCCAACCGTCTGAAATTTGCCTTAGAAAATACTAAGTAAGCCCATACGTCTGAACAGGGTCCAACCGTCTAAATAGTGCCCATGCGTCTGGGATTTCCCCAAACGCCTAAGTGTCCAAACCGTCTGAATAGTGCCCATGCGTCTGGGATTTCCCCAAACACCTAAGTGTTGAACCACCCCAATAGTGACCATGCGTCTGGACCTTTCATGCGCCTAAGTGACTACATGCGTCTGAGAAGCCCATGCGTCCGAACAGGCCCCATGCGTCCGAACAGGGCCCATGCTCCCAACACTTAGAATTTATTTTCAGGAATTTTACGGGAGTCTGTACAATTAGGGTTTGAACGATGTTTGACTAGGGTTATTAAATGCTCAATTTCATGCATAATCATGATGATCATTATGACTTCTTATTTATCATTACTGTCATCTCTATTATTATCATTATTAATATTGTTAATATTGTATGACACTATGTGGTATGTTTATGATCGAAACAGAAAGTATTATCATTAATAAAGTGAAAAATTAATGATGAGAAAAAGTGGAACGTAAATGAATGAATGAAAGTCTTGCAAGAAAATGTATAGAGGTGCACGACCTTGTTGTCGTTAGCTCAACTGTGATGCGGGTTAGCTGCCCCGAAGGATGCACACAGGGTCAATCATTGAGATTGGCAATGAGGTGAGCGACCCTGTGGTCGCAAAAGATTCGGATATAGTGCAATCATTAAGATTTCTAATGAGGTGAGCGACCTTGTTGTTGAAAAGACTCGGATAACGTGCAATCATTGAGATTGCTAATGAGGTGAGCGATCCTGTTGTGGCAAAAGACTCGGAAAGATAATGAGAAAAGTACGAAATGAACAAATGATAAAGATAATAATGATATTACTTAAGTGTATGTATGATGTGTGTTCACATGCAAAAGTAAAGAATGGTTCTTAAATGAAAGTAAAGTATGTTTTATTATAAAACTAGGACTCACTAAGCAACGCTGACTTTTATGCATTTTCAGTTGGCAAGTAAAATGTTGCTGAGGATGGCACGCGGGTGAAGCTACTCGGCGGGGCATGACTGGCATCCATTCATACATGATAACACTGTTGTTTTGTAATGCAAGTGAACTATTATTTTGTAACATGATTAAACCCCGGTGTATTGCTTAACAACAGTGTTTATAAGGAAATGAATGGCTTTTGTTAAATTAATTCCGCTGCTTAAATTTGTAATATGTCATATTTTTATGTAATTATTGTCGTGAATGACCAACTGTGAGGTGCCCGGGAACGGGGCCTTACAGTAGTAAACCAGTCTGTTATGAATTTTGCTTGCTTTTTGTCTAGTTTATATGTGCTTTAAGTTTTTATATCAGGAGAGAATTGATGAACTAAGAGAAAATAAGCGTCATATTGTAAATTGTCATCATCGTCACCGCCGCGACGCGCGGGTTTCCTGCTAGTGTATATATATATATATATATATATATATATATATAGTGAAGCATTCTATTGAGAACCATAAATATGTAAATAACTACTAAAAACCACATAAGCAATAGACATAACACCTCAATAAAATTAGTAATACTAAAAGATGATGGTTTGATTCTATTTTTTAATCTTTTTTTTCATTTTAACACCTCTCTCCTCAATTTTTTAGAAAAACTTTAAAATGTTCATATATGCAATACAATGTGTGTGCATTGATGCACATTATCAAAAGACTATAGATATCGTGATTTTTAAATTTTTTTAAAGGAGTAAAATTACAAACATTTTGATATATTTATTTAATAAATAGTATAAGAGTTAAAGTGGTTCTTTGTAGCTCTTTACAGATTTATGCTTCTTAATTGAATGTCATTATATATATATATATATATGTATATATAAGTATATATATATACATATATATATAGATATATATATATATATATATATACGTATATATACGTATATATATAGATATAGATATATACGTGTATATATATACGTTTATATACGTATATATATACGTATATATATACATATATAGATATATATATATATATACGTATATATATACGTGTATATATATGTATATCTATATACGTATATATACGTATATATATACGTATATATACGTATATCTATATACGTATATATAGATATATACGTATATATCTATACATATGTATATACGTAGATATATACGTATATATAGATATATACGTATATATTTAGATATATACGTATATATTTAGATATATACGTATATATTTAGATATATACGTATATATATAGATATATACGTATATATATGTATACGTATATATACATATATATACGTATATATATACGTGTATATATACGTATATATACATATACATATATATATATATATACATACATACATATATATATACATATATATATATATACGTGTATATATACGTATATATACGTGCATATATACTTATATATATATATATATATACTTGTAAGGCCCCGTTCCTAGGACGCTTACAGCTGGTCAATCATCGCACATAAAACATATAATTACATTAGTTTTTCATAAAATATCGCAACGGAATCAATAAAATAACCTTTCATTTATATCTAAATGCTTTTGCAAATTAAAACAACATTCATTACAAAACATTGTTTGTTCGTGATACAGTGCAAAAACATTATACAAAAGAATGCAATCCAAAAAGAGCTTAGTAGCCGCCCCGTGCCATCCTCAGCAACATTACCTGCCAACTGGAAACACATGAAAAGTCAGCGTTGCTGAGTATGTTCTAGTTTTATAAATAAAATACTTTACTTTCGTTAAAAACATTTCTTTACTTTCATGCTATCACACATCATACGTACACATAGATAATACCATTATTATCTTCATCATTCATTTCTTTTACTTCTATATAGATCGTATCAAACTTTACCCTCTTCACGGCACGCAGCCATGATTACGGAGCTCGAGTGATGAGGATCCTGTTTCATACTTTATCATTATGTTTCTTTCGTTCATTACTTTCATTCATTCATTCTTTAACTTTCATTCGCTCATCGTACGTCTTTAACTTTCTTACTCTTTCATCTTTACCTCTTTTCTTTCCATCACCCATAAACCTTACCTTTCTGTTTCGTGGTATTGGACCTAGGCCTATCATAGACCTTCTATAACGGTGCATCGCACCTCCAGGCCACAGTACCTAAGGTAAAGTTTAGGTGTACCATTTCCATATGCAATATCCTTCTGTATTGTGGTACTGGACCTACGCCTATCATTAACCTTCTATAACGGTGCATCGTTCCTCTTTCATTATCTTTCACTTTACGTTACATAATAATTTCGTTTCATTCTTTAACATAACACATAAAGTCACAGGAAAGATAAACATACACTATAATAAGGAACATCAACATACACAGTAGCATCATCATACAGGGCATTATCATACATACGTAACATACATCATGCATGAACATGCAACATCATCATGCCCAACATATCCTCTAAGGCCTCAATAATCATCTTACTTGAACTTACGGGAACTTTCCCGTCAAAACTTACATCTGCACTTTTCCCTGAAAGTCAGTAATTAATCTATGCTTTTCCTTACATACAACAACCCTATTTGAGCGTATGGGTGTCGCATGGCCTCCATGCGACTGAACATCATGCGAATAGACCTATGCGGATGGACACCAATACGGATGAACACCCAATCGTATGAATGGACCTCATGCGGTTGAACACTATGCGAATGGACCTTATGCGAATGGACCTCATGCGGATGGACTTAATGCAAATGAACACTTATACGAATGGACCCTCAGTCACATGACTCCCCATGCGACTGGCCCTCTAGTCGTGCGACTGAACCTCAGTCGTGTGAATGGACTCCAATCGCACTTCAATCGGCCGAATGGCCTCCAGTGAGTCGTCTTGCCCTAACTGATGCAGAATACAATTCATCCTGAACCTCTGCCATTTTTGACCTCCAAGCTCATCCCAACCCATTCTAAGCCCAAATCAACTGTCCTAAACCTTAGGAATGCATACTACAACACCATTCAAGCAGGAACAAGCTCGGAAACAAACTCCAAACCATTAAATGGGTCAAACACACACACATACAAAACGGGTTTACTATGTGTTCCAGCCCCAAATCAGTTGAAAATCATTAAAAGAGGGGTCCTAGAACTCACACAAGCTACACCAAGAAGAAGAGCTTCGTTTACACCCCTACTCGACGATTTTGCACACTTGAACCAAGCTTTCTTCTTCTCTTCTCCCTTTTCTCTCTTCTTTCTTTCTTTTGGCTGAATTTTTGAGATGTGGGGAGAGGGGAGGGTGTCGGCTACCCTCCCCTCTTATTCTCCTTCTCTTCTGAACTTTTTTGCGTTTTGGCGAGTTTGGTCCCCCGACTTTGGACTTTATTTCTTTTTCTTCTTTCATCGGCTTTAAGGAAAATATCCGGGTGTTACAAGTCCACCCCCTTATATAGGTTTCGTCCATGAAACCTGTTATTCCTCAAACAAGCATGGGTAATGCTGTCTCATTTCTTCTTCGGTCTCCCATATTTTCTCGGATCCCTTCCTGTGCTTCCACAGTACACGCACAAGAGGAAGAGGAACAACTTTATTTCTCAGCCTCTTCTCTTTTCGATCGATGATTGCCACTGGTTGCTCCACATAATTGAGCTGTTCGTCTACTTTGATATCCTCCAGTGGAACAATCATATCTTCATCTACCAAACACTTCCTTAGATGAGATACTTGGAATGTCGGGTGAATTCTACTTAACTCATCTAGTTACTCCAATCTGTAGGCCACCTCTCCTACTCGAACAATGATTCGGAAAGGGCCTATGTATCTCGGGCTCAACTTGCCCCGCTTTCGGAAGCGAATGATACCCTTCCAAGGTGAGATCTTCAACATAACCCAGTCAACTACTTGGAACTTAATCGTCCTGCGTCGTTTATCAGCATATGACTTCTGTCTATCTTTGGCTGCCTTCATGAAGGCCTTGATCCTTTTAAGCTTTTCAATCGTTGCCTCGATCACCTCAACGCTCCCTAACTCTTTCTGACCAACATCACCCCAACAAACGGTGTTCGGCATCTCCTACCGTATAACATCTCATAAGGTGGCATACCAATGATGGCATGATAGCTGTTATTGTATGAGAATTCAGCTAACGGTAAGTGGTCATCCCAACTTCCCCCAAAACCAATCACACATGCCCGGAGCATGTCCTCCAATGTCTGAATGGTCCTTTTTGACTGAGCATCAGTCTAGGGATGATAAGTCGTGCTAATATGTAACCTCGTCCCCATGGCATTGTAGAATTTCTTCTAGAATTTGGATGTAAACCGGGTGTCACGATCAGACACAATAGACACCGGCACACCATGACAAGGTATAATTTCCTTGATGAACAGATCAGCCAACCTCTCAGATGAATATGTCTCGCGGATCGGTAGGAAGCGAGCACTCTTCGTCAAGTGGTCAACAATCACCCATATAGCATCATACCCTTTAGGTGTACGCGGCAGCTTCGTAATGAAATCTATGGTGATGTGCTCCCACTTCCATTCCGGTATATCCAAGGGTTGGATCTTCCTTTACGGATTTTGATGCTCGGCCTTCACTTGCAAGCAAGTAAGGCACTTACTCGCATATTCCACCACGTCACGCTTCATACCCGGCCACCAATAATCTTTCTTCATGTCTTGGTACATCTTTGTAGCACCGAGATGAATAGAGTATCGAGTCTTATAAGCTTCGTCCATAATCTTCACGCGTAGATCCCCAAAACGAGGAATCCACATCCGCCCGAATCGGGTTTTAATACCAAGTGTGTTTTCACCCAATTCCGTGACCAAACCTCTCATTCTTTCAGAGTTAAGATGTTCTTCTTTCAATGCCTCACCCTGAAACTCTTTGACTTGCTTCATCATATCAGAGGTCATGATCAGCTCGTACGCCTTTACCCGGATTGGCTCGGGTCTTTCCTTTCGGCTAAGCGCATCCGCCACCACGTTGGCCTTGCCCGGATGCTAATGGATCTCGCAATCGTAATATTTTATGAGCTCCAACCATCGCCTCTGCCTCATATTCAAGTCTTTCTGCTCGAAGAAGTACTTCAAGCTTTTGTGGTCAGTGAATATGGTGCACTTCGTCCCATACAGGTAGTGCCTCCAAATCTTTAACACAAAGACCACCGCTGCTAGTTCCAAGTCATGAGTAGAATAGTTAACCTCATGAACCTTCAACTGTCGGGATATGTATGCTATAACTTTTCCTCTCTGCATTAACACACACCCCAACCCCGAGTAGGAAGCATCAGAATAAACCACCAGATCTTCACTTCTATCGGGTAATGACAGAACAGGAGCTTGAGTCAATCTCGTCTTCAATTCTTCAAACGCCTTCTCTTAAGCTTGACCCCATACAAATTTTACATCCTTCTGAGTCAACTTGGTTAGTAGAGAAGCGATCTTGGAGAAGTCTTGAATAAACCTTCGGTAGTAGCCCGCCAAACCCAAGAAACTACGGATCTAGGATGACGTCTTTGGAGACTTCCATTTCATCACCGCTTCCACCTTTTCCGGATCCACCATAATCCCCTCCAGATTCATCACGTGACCCAAGAATTGAACTTTGCGCAACCAGAACGCGCACTTGGAGAACTTGGCGTACAACTTCTCCCTTCTCAACGTCTCCAACACTTCTCGAATATGACCGGCATGCTCTATCTTGCTCTTCGAATAATTAGGATATCATCAATAAACACAATCACTGACTTATCCAGCATCGTCCGACACACTCGATTCATCAAGTCCATAAAAGCAGCTGGCGCGTTGGTCAACCCAAATGACATAACGAGGAACTCGTAGTGACCATAACGCATGCGAAAAGCTGTTTTGGAATATCCTGCTCTTTTACCTTTAGCTGATGGTAGCCAGATCGAAGATCTATCCTTGAAAACCAACTGGCACCTTGAAGCTAATCGAACAAGTCATCGATTCTCGGTAAGGGGTATCGGTTCTTCACTGTCAACTTGTTCAGCTTACGGTAGTCAATACACATCCTCATACTACCGTCTTTCTTCTTTACGAATAAGACCGGAGCACCCCAAGGAGAGATACTTGGTCTAATAAAACCCTTGTCAAGCAGCTCTTGCAATTGCTCCATCAACTCTTTCATCTCAGTCGGAGCCAAACGATACGGTGCCTTGGCAATAGGTTGGGCACCTTGTATCAGATCAATCTGAAATTCAATCTCTCGGTGAGGTGACACTCTTGATAAGTCTTCTGGGAACACATCTGGAAAGTCACACACAACCAGAACATCGGATAGTTGTGGTGTTGGCGTTTCCACATCCTTTACATAACACAAGTAGGTGCCACATCCACGCCTCATACACTTTCCCGCCACCGCCATTGTGATTAATTTCGGGATCGTCGTGAACCGATCCACATAAACAGTTATCGAACTCCCGTCAGGCGCTTGCGACACACTATATTCGCCTTGAAGTACACCAACCAATCCATCCCAAGAACCAAATTGAAACCACCTAGGATCATCACAAACGGTCTAACAGGAAACTTATGACCTTCTAATTCCACATCACAGTTCTCTATCATCTCAGAAATCCTGGTAGACTTACCTATGGCAGTTTCTACATCAAAGGGCGCGTCAACACGTCTACTACTAACAGGCAGTTTAGCACAGAAAGTAGCAGAAATAAAACTTCTACTGGCACCCGAATCAAATAACACAGAAGCTAAAGTTTGGTTCACTAGAAACGTACCGGACACAACATCAAGGTCCGTCCTAGCCTCCTCTTATGTCATAGTGAATGCCCTGGTGCTCGCCCTAGGTCCTTCATCCCCGTCTTCTTCACTCCGGAACCCTCAGCCCTAGGCTTCTTATAATCCTTACTTACGTGGCCCGCCACGCCATAATTAAAACACCAGACCGTACAATAGTCCTGGCCATGTGCCCCGACTTCCCACATCTGAAGCACACGTTCAATCCCAGTCTACATTCCCCACTATGCTCTCTCCCACACATATCGCACTTCTGCACACCTGCACCCGATGAGACCACACGGCGGTCATCCACCCGTGCCTTCTTGTTACCAGTCGAGGCTTTACCCCATCCAAACCTCTTCCCACTCCAGTTTAGATCACCACCACCCTTTCTACTACCTTCAGCCACCACCACTACAGCCCTCTTATCATATAACCTCCCTACCAAGTCCACCGCCGACCTAAACGTGCTCGGTCGGGCAGTGATCATGTGCCTGCGAATATCCGTTGGCAAACCCTGAATATATCTCTTAATCTTCCATGATAGTGGCGTCACCTGATCCGACACCAGACGTGCCAACTCATTGAACTTTGTGGTGTACTGTTGGTGTGTCATGGTTCCCACCTCCAGTTGCAGAAACTCCCTCTCAACCTTGTCCATTTCTCGGTGAGGACAAAACTCCTCAATCACCAACTTTTTCAGCTCTGACCATCGCATCCTACCAATTGCCCGACTACCCTCGGCTTGGACTATATTGTCCCACCAGCACAAAGCCGAGTCCACAAAAGAGTGGGCAGCAAACTTTACTTTCTGATCCTCCCAACACTCACCGATGTTCAAAACAGCTTCCATTTCTCTCACCCACCGGTGAGCAGCAGCGGCAGTGCCATTACCATCAAAAGTAGGGGGCTTGCATCGTTCAAACGCCTCAAAGTAACAGCCTCGTGCCACCTCCTGCATAGGCTCTTCTTCCTCCTCCTCTTCATCATCAGAAAGAGTCGTTTCAGGCTCCGATTGCTCCCGTACTCCCGAGGACCCGTTCCCCTCTTTCCGTTCTCCTTCCCATACAGCCTTAATCACTTCAGTCACCACAGACGGTAAGATTGTCTGCATGACTTGATGAACCTCCTCTACTACAGCCTCCTTTACCGAGGCTCTCAGATTGGCACTCTCATCACCACCCTCCGGATGAGGGGTCTTAGGTTCTCATGAACCACCTTTTCCGCCCTAGGTCTTCCTCTTTTGGGCCGTGGTCAGTACCAGGCCCACCGCGACCTCCACCCGTCGAGGCTTTAGAAGATCCACCACCGGCCATCCACTAACACATACTGAAATATTCAAACACCAACACGGTCATTCAAGGGAACAGCTCAGTTTATGTCAAGTATACTAAGTCTCTAATTACAGTGGCCAGTTGTGATTAGCCACTTATTTTACACTTTGTACCCGAGCATTACCTGTCCTGACTACATCAGTATCTAAATCTACCAGCAACACATAAACCACATAACATGCGCACATAATATCGGTTAACATTAAGAAAATACCTGATGGCACACAGCTACTCAGATTGGCATCCCTTCCCCTTCCGTCCCATTCTCAGTTTAAGTTAAGGTTTATTTGAAAATTTACCCATTTCACTTAAACTTTGGCTCTGATACCAAGTTGTTAAGGCCCCGTTCCTAGGACGCTTACAGCTGGTCAATCATTGCACATAAAACATATAATTACATTAGTTTTTCATTAAAATATCGCAGCGGAATCAGTAAAATAACCTTTCATTTATATCTAAATGCTTTTGCAAATTAATACAACATTCATTACAAAACATCTTTGTTCGTGATACAATGCGAAAACATTATACAAAAAGAATGCCATCCAAAAAGAGCTGAGTAGTCGCCCCGTGCCATCCTCAACAACATTACCTGCCAACTGGAAACTATAAAAAGTCAGCGTTGCTAATGAGTTGTAGTTTTATAAATAAATACTTTACTTTCGTTAAAAACGTTTCTTTACTTTCATGCTATTACACATCATATGTACACATAGATAATACCATTATTATCTTCATTATTCATTATCTTTTACTTCTATATAGATCCTGTCAAACTTTACCCTCTTCACGGCACACATCTATGATTACGGAGGTCAAGTGACAAGGATCCTGTTTCATACTTTATCATTAGGTTTCTTTCGTTCATTACTTTCATTCATTCATTCTTTAACTTTCATTCGCTCATCATACGTCTTTAAATTTCTTACTCTTTCATCTTACCTCTTTTCTTTGCATCACCCATAACCTTAACTTTCTATTTCGTGGTACTAGGCCTAGGCTTATCATAGACCTTCTATAATGGTGCATCGCACCTCCTGGCCACAGTTTCTAAGGTAAAGTTTAGGTGTACCATTGCCATATGCAATATCCTTTGTATCATGGTACTGGACCTAGGCCTATCATAGACGTTCTATAACGGTGCATCGCACCTCCTGGCCACAGTACCAAGGATATGCAACAAAGGTTCTATACAATGATTGATCCCAGTGTCAAGCTTTACACTCTTCGCGGCACACAGCCACGATTACTGAGGTCGGAAGACAAGGATTCTGTTTCGAGTCTGTTGTGACAGCAAGGTCGCTCACCTCCTATATTTGCTTGCAAGCCTTTCTTACTCTCATTCTCTATTAATGCATGCATTCATTCATCATGTTCCTCTTTCATTATCTTTCACTTTATGTTACATAATACTTTCACAGGAAAGATAAACATACACTATAATAAGGAACATCAACATACACAGTAGCATCATCATAAGAGGCATTATCATGCAACATATCCTCTAAGGCCTCAACAATCATCTTACTTGAACTTACGGGAACTTTCACGTCAAAACTTACATCTGCACTTTCCCTCAAAAGTCAGTAATTAATCTATACTTTTCCTCGGGTACAACAACCCTATTTGAGCGTATGGGCACCCTTCTGTCACATGGCCTCCATGCGACTGAACATCATGCGAATGGACCTATACGGATGGACACCAATGCGGATGAACACCCAATCGTGCGAATGGGCCTCATGCGGTTGAACACTATACGGATGGACCTTATGCGAATGGACCTCATGCAGATGGACTTAATGCGAATGAGCACTTATGCGAATGGACCCTCAGTCGCATGACTCCCCATGCGATTGGCCCTCTAGTCGTGCGACTGAACCTCAGTCATGCGAATGGACTCCATCGCACTTCAATCGGCCAAATAGCCTCCAGTCAGTCGCCTAGCCCTAACTGATGCAGAATGCAGTTCATCCCGAACCCAATCTGCCATTTTCGACCTCCAGGCTCATCCTAACCATTCTAAGCACAAATCAACATCCTAAACCCAAATCAACCATCCTAAACCTTAGAATGCATACTACAACACCATTCAAGCACGCACAAGCTCGGAAACAAACTCCAAACACATCACACACAATCACACCCAAATGGGTCAAACACACACACATAAAAAATGGGTTTACTATGTGTTCCAGCCCCAAATCAGTTGAAAACCATTAAAAGAAGGGTCCTAGAACTCATATAATCTAAACCATGAAGAAGAGCTTCGTTTACACACGCTACCCGACGATTTTGCATACTTGAACCAAGCTTTCTTCTTCTCTTCTCCCTTTTCTCTCTTCGTTCTTTTCTTTTGGCTGAATTTTGGAGATGTGGGGAGGGTGTGGGCTGCCCTCCCCTCTTATTCTCCTTCTCTTTCCGAACTTTCTCGCGTTTTGACGAGTTTGGTCCCCTGACTTTGGACTTTATTTCTTTTTCTTCTTTCGTCGGCTTCAAGGAAAATATCCGGGTGTTACAATACGTATATATATACGTATATGTTAGATCTAGAGAAAATAGGTCTAGATCAATTTGCATAGGCTTAGAACTTTAATCAATTCTTGTAATAAATGATTGTAACTGATTATCAGTATATATATATATATATATATATATATATATAGGGTTAGGATCTTTTCAGGACTTCTAAAGACCGTGAGAACTGTGAGAACTCATCCTAACCATTGATTATCTTTTACATAATTTATTTATTAATTAATTCAGCAAGGGTAGGATGGTGTTTTTAGTATATGTATTTAATATGATTCTTTAATACTATGTAGTTAATTAAGAAGTTACACAATTATATTTCATTAATAGTTGAGAATTTTTAAATGTTTTTTTATTTGAGTGCTCAATGAATTTCCGTTTAATGAATTGTGTTGAACAGATCATTCTCAATTTCATAGTATATTCATAAGATATGTTGACAATGTTTTTTTCATTCATATATCACCCTGCACCTGCGATTCATTGTTTTTTTATGAAAGTTTGAATATTAATTGAGATGCTCTATTTTGTTTAGTTTTGATACTAAGAATGAAGTATGATTTTTTCAACATTCATTGTTTAAGATAAGATTTTGTTTTATTATTGGAATAATTTTTCATTTTTTATATTTTGATTACGATATCAGCCTATTGATTTTGAAAGCAAAATAATGTTAGTATGGTTGTGTATAAATATTATTATCAAATCATTTGACAGAAACAATTGCTGAATTCAGTTTTATTTTTCAGATTCGCATGATATGTCAAATTTTGAGGAAATGAGTTTGAATATTGCTGTTGTTTGCATCAAACCAAGTTCAAGCTGAACAAAATGTGAATGTTGTTTGTTCCGACGAAGGAGGTAACAATTGACTCGGTAATGAACAGAGGAGGAAGCGTTTTTGCTGTTATTATCGTGTGTTCACATACCATGATGATGGGAATTGTCCTATGTTTTTTGGAAACATCCATATGATAGTCAAAACGATGGTACCCATTGTGTGCAACGACAAAGGGTGAAAATAAGGTGTTGATTATAGTTGTTCGTATGCGATAGTGATGGTGGCTTGCGTCGTTTGTATTAGACTAGTGGCGTTCGAAAAATGTGGTTCACAACACTAAAATATAGTTGTGATTATGTGTATGTAAATCAACCTACACATTGTGACCTGATCCGATTGAACTATTCTGTAGGAAGATGAAGATGAAGATGAATAAGATGGGTGTGACTCAAATGTTGAGAGGTTGTTGATTATAATGGTTGGTGTTCGAAAATGAAAGAAAACGTTAGATGAGTTTCATAGTTTATAATGCTTTTTTCTGTTTATATTTTTTATAGACAATGTTTCAAAATATTATGGGAACAATACAGATGATTTTGTGAATTTTGTAGGTGCATTATTAGTAATTTAAAAATGAGAAGTTCTAATGGAGATGGATGTATATATAGACACTATAGAAGATGAAGATAAATATGAACGTGATGATAGTTAGATAATGGATGTAATAGATTGCAAGCAATGGTAAGGGAAAGTTCAAGGAAGGTGTAGGGGGAATGTTGATTGCGTGAAGTTTTGTTTAAGTGGAACGTGCATGGTAACTTCAGTGTCATTATCAATTTTAATATGTTGAACATTTGTATATAGACATACTTATACACAAATTGTTTATATATACGTAAACTAATATGTAAACTAGTTTACATATATGTAAACGTATCTACATATACATAACTAATATGTGTAGCATTTTGATAACGTGAATGAAAAAACTACTACATCAATGAAATTTAGTTGTTATATTTAGCTGGTTACATTAATTTGATTATATAATGTACTTATAAGTGTTATGTATATGGGCATTGAATTTTAAGTTAACAACACGTATGTGTTACTTTATATTATGTTTTGATTATTTTACATATATGTAAACAATATTAAATTGAGCAAAGAAAGATTTGTTAGGTCTAAAGGATAGTCTAATATTATCAACACAGTCAAAGTCAACAAGTCAACGTCAACGGTCAAAGTCAACGCAACAGTCAACATGACGCGTTCGGGACGAAGATTAGAGACAGGACGTGAAGATATATTTGTCTAGGATGTTTATTAATATTAAAATATTTTGTGTCGACAAAATATATTAATTTTGTTTTTAGACATTTTGGGTTTTAATTGTAATTTCTAATTGTCATAGTTTAGGTCCTATGTGTCATAGTAAATTGTCATTTACTATAAATAGTAAAGTTGACAATTGGGTTTTGAGCTTGAATGAGCTATGTGATTAGGGTTTCCCTTTCAGATTATTTGGTATCAATTTTGAATCAAACAAGGGGTTTTTGAGTTGTTTCTTGGTTGTTCATCTTTGTTCATCATATTTTATGTGTTTGATCCAAATCTTCATTGTTGTTTGATTGATTCAAGAGCTCCTGGACTAACAATTTGGTATCAGAGCCAACTTGAATCAATTTCTACTACTGATTTGAAGATTTGTTACTGTTTTTTTTAAGATTTATCAGATTCGTAGAGAGAGAAAGTTAGGGTTTCTAGAGAGAGAAAGTAATCTGAAAATAAAAGTTTCAAATCCTCATCAAAATCATCAGATCTACAAGGTTTTACAAGTATTTGAAGAATTACAAGTTAGAAATCATATCTACTTCTAAATCTATACAAGATTAAGAAAAATTTTTCAATCCGGAGATTTTCTCTCACACACAGTGTGTGTGTTCTGGTGTTCATCTTTATTCATCATATTTATGTGTTTTGATCCAATCTTCATTGTTGTTTGATTGATTCAAGAGCTGCTGGCTAACAATTTGGTATCAGAGCAAACTTGAATCAATTTCTACTATTGATTTGAAGATTTGTTACTGTTTTTTTAAGATTTATCAGATTCGTAGAGAGAGTTAGGGTTTTTAGAGAGAGAAAGTAGATCTGAAAATTAAAGTTTCAAATCCTCATCAAAATCATCAGATCTACAAGGGGTTTTTGAGTTGTTCTTGGTGTTCATCTTTGTTCATCATATTTTATGTGTTTGATCCAAATCTTCATGTTGTTTGATTGATTCAAGAGCTCCGGACTAACAATTGTTCATAATATTTTAGAATCTGTATAAATTTTCTAATCCAATGCATACTTTTACATATGAAAAATAACATAATCTTTACA
This sequence comes from Flaveria linearis, assembly GCA_024085815.1. NCBI lineage: Eukaryota > Viridiplantae > Streptophyta > Magnoliopsida > Asterales > Asteraceae > Flaveria > Flaveria linearis. The sequence goes on from CM044014.1 coordinate 28,934,244, forward strand.
TAACCAAGTACGAACTTTACATAACCATGTCTTACTGGTTATCAACGAAGCACTTTCAACGTAAATCTTTATTGGTTTATACCATTGCATATTACCCATATCAACTATAACTATTAGATTATCAACTTATATATTTAAAACATTTTAAAAATTGTGTAAACCACATAAACTTACACACAATAGTATTACGTATATTTAAACATGTCTTGTGATTTACTTTTTAGTTAACCAACCTAAACATTTCCATCTTGTTATTCTTTAATTAAATTTACCTTATGTACACTGCTGACACATACACAAGACAACATTTTTGCAGTTTTGCCTATATGTTCAAGGCATAATGACAATCAACTTTTCAATCTTTTCTTTATACAAACATAACATCCATACATGTATAATTTGAAATACCAAAAACATACTTGTCATTTCATTACACAAAACATAACAAATGTTTAGATTGTTTTAAAGCCAAGATCCATAATGTTAACCAAACATCAGACTAATAAGACTGTTAAAGTCAAAATAACATCTAACATATAAACTTCTTATTCATAATTCACCAAACCACCAGACTCCTTTATTATTTTCTTCCGCTGCTTCTTTGCTACAGATAGAAGAATACGATATACGTATTTGACCCTTAGCTTTCTTGATTGAGCATCCTGCTTTGCTCCTTCTTTCAAAAAACCCACAACTCCATTCTAACATCTATTTCAGATTTACGTATACGTTACATTTAAGAACATTGTTGGATCATGATAAGGTGGTGCAACCAAAATCACTTCATAGTCATCTTTTGGTACTACATTCAAAGGCTTCGAGCTGGGAAGAGATCTTCCGAGAGTCTGAAGACAGCTTCCGAAGACCAAGTATGAAAGAGCTCCGAAGACAAAGTCTGAAAGAGCTTCGAAGACAAAGTCTGAAAGAGCTTCCGAAGACAAAGTCTGAAAGAGCTTCCGAAGACAAAGTTGAAAGAGCTTCCGAAGACAAAGTCTGAAAGAGCTCGAAGACAAAGTCTGAAAGAGCTTCCGAAGACAAAGTCTGAAAGAGCTTCCGAAGACAAAGTCTGAAAGAGCTTCCGAAGACAAGTCTGATGAAAGAGCTGAAGACAAGTCTGAAGCCTCCGAAGACAAAGTCTGAGAAAGAGCTGAAGACAAAGTCTGAAAGCTTCCGAAGACAAAGTCTGATGAAAGAGCTGAAGACAAATTGCTTCCGAAGACAAAGAAGACTCCAGCTTCGGAAGAAGCAGTTTTCCGAAGTACAAGTGCCTTCGGAAGAAGTTATTCTTCCGAAGTACTTATCCTTCGGAAGACATTGCTATGTCCAGCAGATAAAAGTATGGTCCTGACAGTCCGCTGCAGACCTCTGATACAACATGGCATCTTCCTAAGAGCCATGTTGTTGACCATACTTTATTCTACTGTTCACCTTTTATGATAGTATATGTTACCCACTTTAGTTGCTGACAAAAGGTAAGTCAGGGACATGTCCTGACTACCAACTTCAGGCAAAATGTCTGAAAGACCTCACCTAGAGTCTTGTAGTATAGATGTAAGGTTAGAGGTGTCCAGCTGGAATCAAAGTATCCCGGCTGTAGGTAGTATTATATATATCTTCTCCCTGTAACTCTTTAGTAAGCGATTTTGAGTCCAAGTGTCTTGTAATCCTTTGAGTTGAGAAGCAATATATAAAAGTACCTTGAAATTTACCTGCTGTGTTAAATTTTCTTACTGCTTGTTACTTGTTATATTGTGATCAACTCTTCATAGACTGCTTGCCGAGTGTTGATTCACAGTGAGTGAGAGAAAACCACCCGAAATACGATCCTGCAATTGGTATCAGAGCACCAGGCTCTTGATTGTGAGATCTTACCATCCTATCAACCTGTTTTTCACTCCTCACCACAATCACTCACTCAAATGGCACTCTATCCAAGGCTGATATGGAAACCGGTACCTTGACCAAGTCCCCCATGATCACCCTGAAGATTTTGACACATGGTGTATCAGGATGGAAGGCTTCATCAAGTGTCAAGATTCAAGGATGTGGGACTCCATTGTCAATGGTCCTTTCATACCAAGCACTACATCTGCCACTGGTAATCTGATCATCCCAAAAGATGTTGATGATTATTCAGAGGAAGATAGGAAGAGAATAGAGCTAGATCAAAGGGCTATGACTTGTCTCCAAACTGCTCTCCCTAACTCCGTCTACAGACGCTTCAAGAAGTGCAAGACTGCTAAAGATTTATGGGAAGCATTGAAGCTATGTATGAGGGATCCAAGGAAACCCAAGAGAACAAGAAAGATCTCTTGAAGCAGCAGTTTGAGAACTTTACTTTCAAGGCTGGTGAGACCTTGACTCAACATACTTCAGGTATGTTGAGCTAGTAGATACTCTGGCGGATATTGGAGTAGCTCTTGAGAACAGAGACATAGTTAGGAAGTTCATGTCTTCTCTTCCTAAACTATGGACTCACTACTGTGTTGTCATCAAGAGAACTTCGGACCTTAAGACTCTTTCTCTCACAGAGTTGTATGGTATCCTAAGTGCATTTCAGATGGAGATGAACATGCAGAACTCCTCTGACCACTCCAATAACCAACAGAGTTCAGCCCTTCATGTGGTTGAAAGGGAAAGCATGGAAACCACAACATCAGTTGCTATGCTACCCTGACAACTCACATACTGGACCCTTCACACTCTACCTGAGACTCCAAAGTCTCAAAAGGTTCAACACAACTCCTTTCAGGATAGTTGTGCCTTTGTCTCTGGAAGTGGACACTCTGGTGATTTTCAATACTGCTTGATGATCTTGAGTGCTTTAGTCCAGATGATTGTGGAGTATATGGACATTGTCCAGCAGATGGCTCTTTTAACTTACAGAGCGAAGAAGTTCTTCAAGAGAACTGGAAGGCAATTCCCTCAAAACCAGTCAACAGCAAGTTTGGGTTTGATAAGAGCAAAGCAGGGTGTTACAACTCAACCAACTTGGTAACTTTGCTAGGGAATGCAAGGCTCCCAAGAACAACCCGGGAACCCCACAGGCCTCCACACATCCCACTGCTCCCAAGCATGAAGAAAAGTCAACTGAACAGCTGCTGTTGCTCAGGAAGTTGACTGGAGCTTCATGGTACAGGATGTGACTCCCGCTCAAGCACTCATGTACGGAACAGATGATGATCAGGTATATGAACATCTTTGTACTGCTGCCTGTATTGCTAAAGTTAAACTGTATAAGAGATTACATTTCGGAAATCAGATCTGAGGTTGAGTCTTTAAATGTGCTAAAATCTGACTTTAAAAGAGCTGAATCTGACTATCAAAGGAAATTGATGAGTTAGAGAAAACTATGTCTCTTTTTAAAACATGAAAAGACTAACTATAAGACTCAAATCAAAGATCTGATCTCCAAACTTTCTGAAGTTCAAGCCCAGTTAGTCACAGCTGAGGCTCAGGCCAGGAAGCAAGCTATTGCTGAGCAAAGCTTCCAAACTTTCTTGCATCAACCTCTCATTCCAAAATGTTTATCAAAACAAAGAAGGGTGGGAACCAGTGAAATAGCTCCACCACACTCTTATGAGTCTATTAGACTACCTAGATGTGGTACTGAAGAGTAAGAGGTTCCAACTGCTGACCCTTCTCCATTGGAACTAGAGGTGAAGTAAAAATAGTGGCCTCCACAGGGGAGAAACAGGAGGATACACCCATCTCCACCTGTGATGACCAAATCCTGACCACCAAGGCAAGAAGAAGCAGAGCTAAAGCTGCTAGAAGGACTGCTAAGAAGGTTGCAGAGGTCCAAGCTTAAGTTTGACCCTAAGCAAAAGGGTGTCTTCTTTCTGCCGGATTTCAATGGGGGTACTCCTCATTCAGGAAAGGAGTGTAGTACCAGCACTCCTGTCCTACTGAAGGATCAGAAGTCGAAAGGGAAAGTGCTGATGAAGAGAAGAAACCCAAGAAAAGCAACCTGCAAGTTCCCAGAAGACTAACATTGCATGCTAATGTGTGGTCTGTACAACCACATGGCTAAAGATTGTTACTACAATCCAGCAAGCACACATTATGCAAATAATGTTAGAAAGAAGTAGTCAGAGAAGGTTTCTCAGTTGGACCACTTCAAAAGGTCCAAATGATGAAAAAGGGAAAGTTGGTCTCGGAAGCCAAGTGCATTCGGAAGAAACTGCTTCTTCCAAAGGGAAAATGGCTTCGGAAGCTAAACTTCTAAGGCGGAAGAACAAGAAGGCTCCCTTGAAACCATCTCAGAAGAAGACTACTTTGGAAGAAAAGGTGGTGAAGGCTTCTTCCGAAAAGAGAGAAGCTTCGGAAAAAGACCATGCTGCAAAAGCTTCAACAAGCTCATCCTCAAAGATCAACCAAAGGATGGATTGGAAGATCAAGGAAGATGCTGCAGCCCAAACTCTTCTTCAACAATGACCTCTATTGAACCCATTGCATATCTTTTGGTTCAATTATGTCACTATCTTTGGAAGAGTCCGAGACCTGCAAGGCTTGGGCTTCCAAACAAAACTAACATCTCATCTTATGGCAGGGACATCCATTTGACAAGAACAACAATATCTGGATTGTAGATAGTGGATGCTCCAGGACATGACAGGGAACAGATCTCTCCTTCAACAATTCCAGAACTTTGATGGAGGGCCTGTCCAATTTGGAGGTGAGACGGAGGATATATTTCTGGCAGAGGAAGTATATCCAATGGCAGAATAAACATTGACAAGTTCACTTTGTCAAACAGCTTGAACACAATCTGTTAAGTGTTTCTCAATTCTGTGACCAGAAGCATCAGATGCTTTTCACAGAACATGAGTGCATTATCCTCAGACCAGGGATGACAATTCCTCCGGAATTGGTGCTTCTCAGATCTCCCAGGAAAGGGGATGTACAAGCTAGATATGAACAATGCTTCTCCTATGGGTGAAGTATCATGCTTTCTTTCCAAAGCTGATAGTGATGAGTCAACACTATGGCATAAACGCTGTGTATGTGAATTTTAAAACAATGAATAAATTGGCTAAAAATAACTTGGTACATGGTTTGCCTAAAAAGGAATTTTTCTGCAAAGATAACTGTGTGCATGCTCTGTGAAAGGGAAACAACACAGATCATCTCATAAATCCAAATGTGTTAACTCTATTACTACTCCATTAAATATTGCACATGGATCTCTTTGGTCCCACAAGTATAATGAGCATTGGAAGGAATCATACTGCCTTGTGATCGTTGATGATTTTACAAGATACATGGGTATTCTTTTTAAGAAGTAAAGATGAAACTGCTGAAACTTTAAAATCTTTATTCTTAAAATAGAAAATCAAATTGATCACAAGGTTAAGATTATTAGAAGTGATCAAGGGACTGAGTTTAAGAACTTTGTTCTTGACTCATTCTGTGACTCAAAAGGGATTGCCAGACAATATAGTGCTCCCAGAACTCCTCAACAAAACGGTGTTGTGAGAGGAGGAAACAGGACACTTATTGAGGCTGCTCGGACCATGTTAGCTGATTCAAAGCTACCTCTAACATTCTGGCAGAGGCAGTCAGCACTGCATGCTATGTGCAGAACAGGGTTCTGTAGTGAAGCCCCATGGAAAAACCCCTTATGAGTTATGGAACAAGAGGCCACCGTTCATTGGCTTTCTAAGGTCCTTTGGCTGCAGGTGTACCATACTTAACACAAAGGACAACTTGGCAAAGTTTGCTGAGAAGTCGGAGATGCTATCTTTATTGGATACTCTTCTAGCTAAAGCTTATAGAGTATACAATATCAAGAATCAACAATTTGAGGAGTCATCCAACATAGTTGTTAATGAGCACACTCTTGTGTTAGGGGGAATGGACCTGAGTATATCTTTGATTTAGAATTGTTTCCAAACTATTCTAAACCATCTTGTGAGAATGTTTCAGCTGGAACAGGTGCTCAAAGTGATGCTGATGCTGATGCAGGTCAACTATATGAGCTTCCCAGACCTATTCCAAATTCTCCAAGAGCTGAAGGGAACAAGCTTCAACTATTCACAGATCTGACAGTGTAACTATCTCCAGAAATAGTGAAGCTTCAACAAGTGAATCACTTGACAACCTCAAAGTTTCTGGTGATCCACTACAACACCAGTTGAGGGATAGTGGTATTCTGAAGGAACAGGCAATGTTAATACTACTTCACAACCAACCATTGATGATGTTTCTCAATCATTCAATCAGTCCTCATTGAATGACTCTGAAACAGCAGTTGGACAGAGTGATCAAATCCTGATCAGAATATGTCTAACCTAGACTTATCTCTGCAACTGGAAGTGATTCCTCGTCTTAGGATTCACAAACACTCATCACTGAGAACATCATAGGGAATGTCTCTGAGGGTGTGAGAACAAGAGGACAAACTCATCATGGGAATGTCTGCTTGTACTCAGGTTCCTGTCTCAGATGGAACCAAAGAAGGTAGAAGATGCCTAAAGGATAGTAGTTGGGTTGAATCGATGCAGGAGGAGCTGCTTCAATTCAGAAGACAAACGGTCTGGAATTTATGCCCACTACCATCTGGTCAAGTACCCATAGGCATAATGGGTATTCAGGAACAAGAAAGATGATAGAGGCTTGATTATCAAGACAAGGCAAGACTAGTAGTTCAAGGATACACCAGGAGGAAGGAATTGATTATACTGATGTCTTGGCACCTGTGCAAGACTTGAGGCAGTTAGGATCTTCCTTGCTTATGCTGCATCCAAGAACTTCACAGTCTACAACTTGATGTCAAGTGTGCTTTTCTATATGGGGATATAGATAGGGAAATCTATGTGTGTCAACTCAAGATTTGAAGACCCACAGCACCCCAAAATGGTGCAAGCTGGATAAAGCTCTATATGGCTGCACCAAGCACCTAGGCTGTGTGGTATGAGACCTTGTCTCAGTTTCTCCTGAAGAATGGATACACTAGAGGTACCATTGACAAGACTTTTTCATCAGAAAGAGTGGAAAAGACATTTTGCTGTACAAGTCTATGTTGATGACATCATTATTGGTTCTTCAACGACCAAATGTGCAAGGACTTTGAAAGCATTATGAAGCAGAAGTTTGAGAGAGTGAGTCCATGGGAAAAATGGACTTTTTCCTTGGAATCCAGGTAAACAGATGAAGGAGGGTTCTTCATAAGTCAATTAAGTATGTCTCAGACATCTTAGAAAAGATTTGAAAGAAGAAGGACTGTAAACCAGCCAAGACACCCATACACAGAACCATATCTTTGCCCTGACCTTGAGGGGGCGGATCTGATCAACATCAGTATAGAGCAATTATTGTTCTCTGATGTATCTCACTGCAAGTAGACCAGGATATTGTTTGCCACATGCAATTGTGCAAGATATCAGGCTGCTCCAAAGGTGTCTCACCTAGCTGCTGCAAAGAGAATCCTCAGATACCTCAAAGGAGCACCTAAACTAGGTCTCTGTATCCAAGAAATAGTGATTTCAATCTCTATGGATACTCTGACAGTGACTATGGTGGCTGGCAACATTGACAAGAAATCAACATCAGGAGGATGTCAATTTCTTGGTGGAAGGATTATCTCCATGGCAATGCAAGAAACAATCCTGTGTCTCTACATCAACTGCTGAAGTGAATACATGCTGCGACTAGCTGCTGTGCTCGACTGCTATGGATTCAAAATCAGATGTTAGACTATGGGTCAACTTCATGACTACTCCTATCCATATTGACAACAACATTCTATCTCCATTACTGAGAATCCGGGAAGCACTCCAAGACAAAACACATTATATCAGGTATCATTTCATTAGAGATATTCATGAGAAA
>CM044014.1:28942176-28999676 GCA_024085815.1 Flaveria linearis
TAAGTTTAGTTTACGTTTTCCATACAGAAATCTTTGGTTCGATAACTCGGACTTTAAAGCTATTCTGCAATTGACCGGTACACTGCCGGTTTGTGTTGCTTAGGATCGAGTCTTAGTCTTAGTTTTTTATAATTTAAAGCTTTTCAGTGTCTAGTTTAGAATCATTTTTGTTGTTTTTTTTAGGTAGTCTAGCACACATCAAAGTTTTTGGCGCCGTTGCCGGGGATTTCTGGCGATTGCGTTAATTAGACTTACTTGATTTAATTGCTATTGGTGCTAAGTGTTTTTTTTTATTAGTTTTGTTTTCAATTCTATTGTTTTTATTTTATTTGTTTGATGTCAGTCTTACAGTTTTTAATTTGTTTTTTTTTGCAGGTTATGCCCCCGCTTGAGATCACAAGGACCACCCTCCGATCAAGATTTACAGCTTGCGTTGCCCAATTTAAGGGTGGTACTTCTTCTCTTTCTGTTTTGATTCTACACCTTTTTCCTACAGCACCTTCTTCTACTTCTTTTCTTCTGCAGATTCTAGCCCACCTAGTTCACCACACACACATATGGCTGAAAATCAGACTGTTCATCAGCAAGCCACCAATGGCTTCACAGGTTAGCAATCCAATCATACTTCCTACCATTGCTAATGATAACTCCTGGCAGATCCCATCCTACGTCATGACAGCTATCACTAATACTGTCAGTCCCACGGACGAGAGGATGAGACGCCCCTGCACACATAGGTCGCTTAGAGCGAATAGGTAGAACTTTTAAGTTGCAGGGTGCGTCTGATGATGCCATCTTTTACAGCTGTTTCCCTTTTCACTTGCTGATCGAGCCCGCCACTTGGCTCGAATCTCATGCAGCTGGTACTTTCACCACCTGGCCGGCTCTTCGTGAGCGTTTTCTTCATAATATTTTCCGCCGGCCAAGGCATCTAGGCTCAGAGATGAGATACATTCGTTTAGGATGGAGCCCGATGAGCCTTACTATCGTGCTTGGGAGAGGTTTCAAAACCTCCTTAGTCGTTGCTCCCAGCATGGTTTGTCTGAATGGGCTTTGGTAGAAAAGTTTTACAATGGGTTGAATTATGAGACGAGAGCTAGGTTTGACACGTCTGCGGGTGGGCATCTCATGGGTAAGAAAAACGTGAATGAATGTAATGAGATGTTTGAGAGTTTTGCCCAGCAAACATGAGTAGCGGTCTGGAACAGGAATTCCAGTCCTGCCACTGGTACCTCATCCCGAGGAGTTCACCATGTCACCATGGATACTAGTGTGGCTGCTGCTCTTGATAGCCTAGTTCGTGAGGTTAGAGAGCTGAAAAAGAAGGTTGATAGGTGTGAGCTATGTAGAGGTGACCATGCCACTAGTGAGTGCCCTTTGATAGGTCAAGAGCAAGCCAGTTATGTAGGTAACAATTCTTATTACTCCAGTTGGAGAAATCAGAAACAATGGCGTTCTTCAGTGCTCCCCCAGGTTTCTCACAGAATTCTAATCAAAACCAGGGGCAGGGTAGTGGTTCAGGTGGTCAGTCAGGGCAGAATAGTGGAGAGTTAAGTAGGATAGAGAATCTTTGACTCAGTTAGTGGTTAAGGATGGTAAGACGCAGCAGATTCTAGCTGAACATGATATCTTATTGAAAAATCAGCAATCAGCTTTCCTAGATCTTCAGAGGACTGTAGGGGATATAGCTAGAAGGTTAGATGAGAGGCCCCAAGGTCAGTTGCCCGGTAATACTCAACAGAACCCGAATGCACATGTTAAGGCCATTACAACTAGGTCGGGCAGGCAGTTAGATGAGGTGAGAGGCCCTATAGTTGAGGAGGTCATGTTTGAGAAGGATAGAGTGAGAAGGTAGTAGAGAATCCCTCTGGGGATAGTGCTGTTAGGAAGCCTAGTGTGTTTGAGCGTTCTCCGGTGATTGATCATTCCCGTCTCCCGTTTCCCGATAGGCTAAGAATCAAAAGTATGAAAGGGATTACGGGCACTTTTTGGATTTGTTTAAACAATTGAAGGTCAATCTCCCGTTCATAGAGGTAATTAAGTGGATGCCTAGGTATGCTAAATTTTTGAAAGACTTTTGAAGAATAAAAGCAAACTAGGTGAAATTTCGAGTGTTTCCTTGTCGGGTGAGTGTTCTGCGGTGGTCATGAACCAATACCGGAGAAATTGGCAGATCCCGGGGTCTTCACAATCCGTGTCTGTTTGGTAGTGAAGTTCAATGCCACGCGTTGGCGGATTTAGGAGCTAGTATCAATCTTATGCCCTATTCCTTGTATGAGAAGCTAGTTTAGGTGAGTTGAGCCCAACGCGCATGACACTTTCCCTTGCTGATAATCTGTTAAGCATCCGCGGGGAATTGTAGAGAATTTATTAGTTAAGGTTGGTAAGTTTTGTGTTCCCGTGGACTTTGTAGTGTTAGACATGGAGGCTGATGAGCGAGTTCCTATCATTCTAGTAGACCCTTCTTGTGTACTGCTAAAGCTAACATTAATGTGTTTAAGGGTGAGATCACACTTCACGTGGGAGAGGAGAGTGTAGTGTTTGAGGTTGCCAAATCGATTAGGGGTCCTAGTATTCCGAAAGAGTCGGTGTCCTTGATCAATTCGTGTGAGGTGGATGATAGGATGATGGAGAATGAGAGAGTGTATTCGGTTGAGGAGGAGGATGAGTTAGATCGAGTGGTGGATGAGTTTATGCGAGTTTGTGAAAGTGATGATGAGTTAGTTGATTGTGAATTTGAGAAGTTTGTGGTTGAGGATAGCAAATCCCCAAGTGTGGGGATGTTAGAGTTTGATAGAGAACCGCCACCATTAGCAAACCCAAGTGTGGGGATTGTTGTGATTTGATTGATTCTGAATTTGGTGGTTTCTTGTTTAGTGGTGAGTTTGGATGTGAGGTTGTTAGTTTCGGGGGTGAGCTGGGTCTTCATGATCCCCCATAAGTTGATCTGAGTGATGGTTTTTGGGTAGTGACCTGTTTGTAGAGTTTGTAGAGTCAGATTGTTTATTTTATTTGTGTTCCCCTGTTGTTGAGTCAGATTGTTTATTTTTATTGAGTCTTTGATGTCGTGTTTGCCTGGTAGAGTGTTTGTTTTGCAAGTTTGGAATAATTCACCCGTACTCAATCTCCATTCGGGTGAATATATCCAACACTTTTAAGGAGGCAACCAGTGATTCCTGATCGCGAATGAAATGCTATACGATCAGAGGTTTTGGATTCAGACTGTGCACAGATGGAATCTGCTTATTACCAGCTAAGTCTTTTCCAAAACTCTTCTTATTTATGTCTTTCTTTTTAATTTCCACATTGAGGACAATGTTAATTTAAGTGTGGGGATAGGAAGACATGTGTCTTAGGTTTAATTTAATTGAGTCAGTCAGTCTTTAATATTTGAGTGTGTTTAGTTAGTTTATTATTTTTGTCTGTCTATTTGAGTCTTAAAAAAAAGTCCCTGATTTTGATGTTTGCATATATAAAAAATGGAAAATGATAGAAAAAATCAGGTGTACGGTTTTTCAAATAGCACACATATAAGATGAATAACTGATTAAAAACATGTCTGATTTAGGATGTGCGGGTAGGCCCAGCTGATCTTGTAAGGTTATCCTAGGAGTATTCTAGTACACTTAATTAAACATTATTAAGTATTGTGGGTTCTCACCATTGGAAGCCAAAACCGTAGACAGTATAAAGGGTACCACTGTAGGTTAAGACCCAGCTGTAGTTTTTCGAGCAGGCACGCTTTAACAGGCGGCGCCTTTAGGAAATCCACCCATATATTGAGCTGAAAAAAAGAAGAAAAAAAAGAAAAAAGAGAATAATGAGCTTAAAATTTTAAAAACCTGAGGCCTGTGCGTTGGTTGCGGGGGATAGTGACTCTTGCTTGCAACACCTCTAGGAATTGGGTATAATAAGCTTAAGGCTCATGCGTTGGTTGTGGGGGATGGTGACTCTTGCTTGCAACGCCTCTGAGAATTAGGTATAATAAGGCAAAGCTCAGAAAAGATGCCAAAAAGGGCACAAACAAATTCCATCTAGAGATAGAGGGATTACAGTTGGGTAGTGGGTTACAGTGGTAGAAAAATCTTAGAAATTTGATTTATTCTGTGCCTAGAAAGCTTGAAGCGGGAATAGGTACCGAAGTGTGAGACCCATAATGAATTAATCAAATACTTGAACTTAATTGCAATACGATTGGGGACCTGAATGATCGGCGGTTGGGTTTAAGTGGACAAATATACCTATGATCGCGGTCAACATGTTATTAGATCTTAATATAAGCCGTTAACTTGAAATTTTTGGAACCGGATTTAAACTGATTATGATTCCATAGCATAATACTTTTTCAGGGACGAAAAAGAGTCAAGTGTGGGGATGTTTGATGTGTTGCAAAACACATATGTTTTTAGAATCGAGTTTTGGGTCGTTATTCGTCTATTGTGTTTAATTTTATTAGAATAAGTTAATGTTTTCGTTAATTGTCATTTGTAGGTGCCTGGATGCAGGAAGGAATGGAAAACGAATCGGAAACGAGGGCATTGGACAAGTGAAGAGGTTGCAAGTTGTTAAAATTGAAAAATAAAGAAAATTGCAGAGAATAGGGTCTTCGCGCTGCGCGCACGAGTTAACCACTCTGTACGCGCTGCGCGAAGAGAGGATTTTCGGCCCCCCGACTATTTTTGTCCCTTAGCGTGGCGCGCACAGCTTAGTTACCTTGTACGCGGTGCGCGAAGGGCATAAGACGCGGCCAAACCCTAATTTTCACAATTAAATAGAATGTTTAACACATTCTCGAGAGCCCCGACTTCCAGACGAAAAAAGAGACGATTTTGGAGATCCCAAGCAGAGAACAAGCAATTGGAAGCATCAAGGAGCAACGATTGAGCAAGAGGATTGAAGATTCAAGGGTGTTATTCATCGGTTTCATCTTCTTCTTGTTTACTCTTGCTTTTGAATCATGTTTACTGAGTTGTTTATGAACTTTAGCTACTGTTTTGATATGGTTCTTGGCTAAACTTCTGTAGCTACCTAGTTTTGATGAATATGCATGTTTGATTGTGAATTTTATCGGTTTTTGGAACAATGATTGTGTTTAATTGCTAATGAGAAGATATTGGTTTGAATGATCAGTTGTGGACGTGTGTTTAGATCAGTTTTGAGTAGTGATTTATCATTCCACGTGTGCCTTGGTGATTGTCTGTCATAGAATAGGTGCATGCTAGGTCGTTTCTATGTGTTTGCGATTTTTGGATGATTTGCTAGACGTAGTGAGTCATTGGAATGATTTGTCTTGAAATTGACTAACTAAATATGCAACTAATCTTAATACTGTGAAGTTGATAGGTTATCGGTTTGTCGTGTGGTGCGATTGCTAGGTTAGAGTCTCTGTGAGGAGTTCTGTCTAGTTTACCCTTCACATCTTGTTTACCGAGTCTGATCAGTCACCGATATCTATCCCCTTGCCTTAGGACCGCTCGCGCTGTGAGGTAGAGTGTCTGTCTAGGGTATTGAGTCACTTGCGCCGTGAGGTAGAGTGTCTTTCGGGTGCCTTGTTAGCATAGTTGGAGAACCTGTGAGGGGAATCCATTAACGGTGTTTTATCGGCTTATTAGGTCAATCTAGTTGCTTCCCTTGAAAGTGTCGAGGTTTCTCTAGGTCCCTTTTAAGTTAGTATCTTCAGATCCTGGTTACACAAGTATTTCCAAAACCGTTAGAAGAAAAGCCAAACATGTATAGGATTCTTGCCTAGGTCGCGTTTTCTTCTCCTGATTTAATCTAGTCAATTCCTTGTTTTCTGTCCAGTCTTAGTTCTTTTAAAGTAATTTAAAACAAACCCCCCATTTACTTTCATTTAGTATTTTAGTCGAGTCTTAGGTAAGTTTAGTTTACGTTTTCCATACAGAAATCTTTGGGTTCGATAACTCGGACTTTAAAGCTATTCTGCAATTGACCGGTACACTGCCGGTTGTGTTGCTTAGGATCGAGTCTTAGTCTTAGTTTTATAATTTAAAGCTTTTCAGTGTCTAGTTTAGAATCAATTTTTGTTAGTTTTATTTAGGTAGTCTAGCACACATCATACCCGTATGTGTGTGTGAACGAGTATGTGGATAGGTGTATGTTTTGGGGGTAAATGATGTGATGAATATGATTATGAATGTATTATGGTGCTTAGAATGTTAGTACTAAGCATAGAATTTGATTAGGACGGATTTGGGACTGATTTATGTCGTTTAAGTGCAAATGAGATGCCCACCGCCTAAATAGTACCCCAACCGTCTGAAATTTGCCTTAGAAAATACTAAGTAAGCCCATACGTCTGAACAGGTCCAACCGTCTAAATAGTGCCCATGCGTCTGGGATTTCCCAAACGCCTAAGTGTCCAAACCGTCTGAATAGTGCCCATGCGTCTGGGATTTCCCCAAACACCTAAGTGTTAAACCACCCCAATAGTGACCATGCGTCTGGTCCTTTCATGCGCCTAAGTGACTACATGCGTCTGAGAAGCCCATGCGTCCGAACAGGGCCCATGCGTCCGAACAAGGCCCATGCTCCCAACACTTAGAATTTATTTTCAGGAATTTTACGGGAGTCTGTGCAATTAGGGTTTGAACGATCTTTGACTAGGGTTATTAAATGCTCAATTTCATGTATAATCATGATGATCATTATGACTTCTTATTTATCATTACTGTCATCTCTATTATTATTGTAATAATATTGTTAGTATTGTATGACACTATGTGGTATGTTATGATCGAAACAGAAAGTATTATCATTAATAAAGTAAAAAATTAATGATGAGAAAAAGTGGAACGTAAATGAATGAATGAAAGTCTTGCAAGAAAACGTATAGAGGTGCACGGCCTTGTTGTCGTTAGCTCAACTGTGATGCGGGTTAGCTGCCCGAAGGATGCACACAGGGTCAATCATTGAGATTGGCAATGAGGTGAGCGACCCTGTGGTCGCAAAAGACTCGGATATAGTGCAATCATTAAGATTGCTAATGAGGTGAGCGACCTTGTTGTTGCAAAAGACTCGATAACGTGCAATCATTGAGATTGCTAATGAGGTGAGCGATCCTGTTGTGGCAAAAGACTCGGAAAGATAATGATAAAAGTACGAAATGAACAAATGATGAAGATAATAATGATATTACTTAAGTGTATGTATGATGTGTGTTCACATGCAAAAGTAAAGAATGGTTCTAAATGAAAGTAAAGTATGTTTTATTAAAACTAGGACTCACTAAGTAACGCTGATTTTTATTCATTTTCAGTTGGCAGGTAAAATGTTGCTGAGGATGGCACGCGGGTGAAGCTACTCGGCGGGGCGTGACTGGCATCCATTCATACATGATACACACTATTGTTTTGTAATGCAAGTGAACTATTATTTTGTAACATGATTAAACCCAGGGTGTATTGCTTAACAACAGTGTTTATAAGGTAATGAATGGCTTTTGTAAATTAATTCCGCTGCTTAAATTTGTAATATGTCACCTTTTTATGTAATTATTGTTGTGAATGACCAACTGTGAGGTGCCCGGGAACGGGGCCTTACAGTAGTAAACCAATCTGTTATGAATTTTGCTTGCTTTTTGCCTGGTTTATATGTGCTTTAAGTTTTTATATCGGGATAGAATTGATGAACTAAGAGAAAATAAGCGTCACATTGTAAATTGTCGTCATCGTCGCCGCCGCAACGCGCGGATTTCCTGCCAGTGTATATATATATATATATATATTTATATATATATATATATATATATATAATATATATATATATATTATATAGTGAAGCATTCTATTGAGAACCATAATATGTAAATAACTACTAAAAAACCACATAAGCAATAGACATAACACCTCAATAAAATTAGTAATACTAAAAGATGATGGTTTGATTCTATTTTTTAATCTTTTTTTTCATTTTAACACATCCCTCCTCAATTTTTTAGAAAAACTTTAAAATGTTCATATATGCAATACAATGTGTGTGCATTGATGCACATTATCAAAAGACTATAGATATCGTGATTTTAAATTTTTTAAAAGAGTAAAATTACAAACATTTTGATATATTTATTTAATAAATAGTATAAGAGTTAAAGTGATTCTTTGTAGCTCTTTACAGATTTATGCTTCTTAATTGAATGTCATTATATATATATATATATGTATGTATATATATATACGTATATATAAGTATATATATATATACATATATATAGATATATATATACGTATATATACGTATATATAGATATAGATATATACGTGTATATATATACGTATATATACGTATATATAGACGTATATATATACGTATATAGATATATATATACGTATATATATACGTATATATATGTATATCTATATACGTATATATATACGTATATATATACGTATATCTATATACGTATATATAGATATATACGTATATATCTATATATATATATAGATATATACGTATATACAGATATATATGTATAATTTAGATATATACGTATATATTTAGATATATACGTATATATTTAGATATATACGTATATATATAGATATATACGTATATATACTATATACACGTATATATATACGTGTATATATACGTATATATATACGTGTATATATACGTATATATATACGTGTATATACGTATAATATATATATATAGATATATATATATATATATATACGTGTATATATACGTATATATACGTGCATATATAGTTATATATATATACTTGTATGGCCCCGTTCCCAGGACGCTTACAGCTGGTCAATCATCGCACATAAAACATATAATTACATTAGTTTTTCATAAAATATCGCAGCGGAATCAGTAAAATAACCTTTCATTTATATCTAAATGCTTTTGCAAATTAAAACAACATTCATTACAAAACATCGTTTGTTCGTGATACAGTGCAAAAACATTATACAAATGAATGTCATCCAAAAAGAGTGAGTAGCCGCCCCGTGCCATCCTCAGCAACATTACCTGCCAACTGGAAACACATAAAAAGTCAGCGTTGCTGAGTGTGTTCTAGTTTTATAAATAAAATACTTTACTTTCGTTAAAAACGTTTCTTTACTTTCATGCTATCACACATCATACGTACACATAGATAATACCATTATTATCTTCATCATTAATTATCTTTTACTTCTATATAGATCCTGTCAAACTTTACCCTCTTCACGGCACGCAGCCATGATTACGGAGGTCGAGTGATGAGGATCCCGTTTCATACTTTATCATTAGGTTTCTTTCGTTCATTACTTTCATTCATTCATTCTTTAACTTCATTCGCTCATCGTACGTCTTTAACTTTCTTACTCTTTCATCTTTACCTCTTTTCTTTCCATCACCCCATAAACCTTACCTTTCTGTTTCGTGGTATTGGACCTAGGCCTATCATAGACCTTCTATAATGGTGCATCGCACCTCCTGGCCATAGTACCTAAGGTAAAGTTTAGGTGTACCATTTCCATATGCAATATCCTTCTGTATCGTGATACTGGCCTACGCCTATCATAAACCTTCTATAACGGTGCATCGTTCCTCTTTCATTATCTTTCACTTTACGTTACATAATAATTTCGTTTCATTCTTTAACATAACACATAAAGTCACAGGAAAGATAAACATACACTATAATAAGGAACATCAACATACACAGTAGCATCATCATACAGGGCATTATCATACATACGTAACATACATCATGCATGAACATGTAACATCATCATGCCCAACATATCCTCTAAGGCCTCAATAATCATCTTACTTGAACTTACGGGAACTTTCCCGTTAAAACTTACATCTGCTCAGTAATTAATCTATGCTTTTCCTCACATACAACAACCCTATTGAGCGTATGGGTGTCGCATGGCCTCCATGTGACTGAACATCATGCGAATAGACCTATGCGGATGGACACCAATGCGATGAACACCCAATCGTATGAATGGACCTCATGCGGTTGAACACTATGCGAATGAACCTTATGCGAATGGACCTCATGCGGATGGACTTAATGCGAATGAGCACTTATGCGAATGGACCCTCAGTCGCATGACTACCCATGCGACTGGCCCTCTAGTCGTGCGACTGAACCTCAGTCGTGTGAATGGACTCCAATCGCACTTCAATCGGCCGAATGGCCTCCAGTCAGTCGCCTAGCCCTAACTGATGCAGAATGCAATTCATCCCGAACCCAATCTACCATTTTTGACCTCCAAGCTCATCCCAACCCATTCTAAGCCCAAATCAACCGTCCTAAACCTTAGGAATGCATACTACAACACCAATCAAGCAGGAACAAGCTCGGAAACAAACTCCAAACCATTAAATGGGTCAAACACACACACATACAAAACGGGTTTACTATGTGTTCTAGCCCCAAATCAGTTGAAAATCATTAAAGAGGGATCCTAGAACTCACACAATCTACACCAAGAAGAAGAGCTTCGTTTACACCCGCTACTTGACGATTTTGGACACTTGAACCAAGCTTTCTTCATCTCTTCTCCCTTTTCACTCTTCTTTCTTTCTTTTGGCTGAATTTTTGAGATGTGGGAAGGGTGCCGGCTACCCTCCCCTCTTATTCTCCTTCTCTTCTGAACTTTCTTGCGTTTTGGCGAGTTTGGTCCCCCGAGTTTGGACTTTATTTCTTTTTCTTCTTTCATCGGCTTTAAGGAAAATATCCGGGTGTTACAAGTCCACCCCCTTTATATAGGTTTCGTCCACGAAACCTGTTATTCCTCGAACAAGCATGGGTAATGCTGTCTCATTTCTTCTTCGGTCTCCCACATTGACTCGGATCCCTTCCTGTGCTTCCACAGTACACGCACAAGAGGAACAACTTTATTTCTCAGCCTCTTCTCTTTCGATCGATGATTGTCACTGGTTGCTCCACATAATTGAGCTGTTCGTCTACTTTGATATCCTCCAGTGGAACAATCATATCTTCATCTGCCAAACACTTCCTTAGATGAGATACTTGGAATGTCGGGTGAATTCTACTTAACTCATCTGGTTACTCCAATCTATAGGCCACCTCTCCTACTCGAGCAATGATTCGGAAAGGGCCTATGTATCTCGGGCTCAACTTGCCCCGCTTTTGGAAGCGAATGATACCCTTCCAAGGTGAGACCTTCAACATAACCCAGTCAACTACCTGGAACTTAATCAGCCTGCGTCGTTTATCAGCATATGACTTTTGTCTATCTTTGGCTGCCTTCATGAAGGCCTTGATCCTTTTAAGCTTTTCAATCGTTGCCTCAATCACCTCGATGCTCCCTAACTCTTTCTGACCAACATCACCCCAACAAATGGGTGTTCGGCATCTCCTACCGTATAGCATCTCATAAGGTGGCATACCAATGCTGGCATGATAGCTGTTATTGTATGAGAATTCAGCTAACGGTAAATGGTCATCCCAACTTCCCCTAAAACCAATCACACATGCCCGGAGCATGTCCTCCAATGTCTGAATGGTCCTTTCTGACTGACCATCAGTCTAGGGATGATAAGTCGTGCTAATGTGTAACCTCGTCCCTATGGCATTGTAGAATTTCTTCTAGAATTTGGATGTAAACCGGTGTCACAATCAGACACAATAGACACCGGCACACCATGACGAGTTACAATTTCCTTGATGAACAGATCAGCCAACCTCTCAGATGAATATGTCTCGCGGATCGGTAGGAAGCGAGCACTCTTCGTCAAGTGGTCAACAATCACCCATATAGCATCATACCCTTAGGAGTACGCGGCAGCTTCGTAATGAAATCCATGGTGATGTGCTCCCACTTCCATTACGGTATATCCAAGGGGTGGATCTTCCCTTACGGATTTTGATGCTCGGCCTTCACTTGCAAGCAAGTAAGGCATTTACTCGCATATTCCACCACGTCACGCTTCATACCCGGCCACCAATAATCTTTCTTCATGTCTTGGTACATCTTTGTAGCACCGAGATGAATAGAGTATCGAGTCTTATAAGCTTCGTCCATAATCTTCATGCGTAGATCCCCAAAACGAGGAATCCACATCCGCCCGAATCGGGTTTTAATACCATGTGTGTTTTCACCCAATTCCGCGACCAGACCTCTCATTCTTTCAGAGTTAAGATGTTCTTCTTTCAATGCCTCACCCTGAAACTCTTTGACTTGCTTGATCATATCAGAGGTCATGATCAGCTGGTATGCCTTTACCCGGATTGGCTCGGGTCTTTCCTTTCGCTAAGCGTATCCGCCACCACGTTGGCCTTGCCCGGATGCTAATGGATCTCGCAATCGTAATATTTTATGAGCTCCAACCATCGCTTCTGCCTCATATTCAAGTCTTTCTGCTCGAAGAAGTACTTCAAGCTTTTGTGGTTAGTGAATATGGTGCACTTTGTCCCATACAGGTAGTGCCTCCAAATCTTTAACACAAAGACCACCGCTGCTAGCTCCAAGTCATGAGTAGAATAGTTAAACTCATGAACCTTCAATTGTCGGATATGTATGCTATAACTTTTCCTCTCTGCATTAACACACACCCCAACCCCGAGTAGGAAGCATCAGAATAAACCACCAGATCTTCACTTCTATCGGGTAATGACAGAACAGGAGCTTGAGTCAATCTCGTCTTCAATTCTTCGAACGCCTTCTCTTAAGCTTGACCCCATACAAATTTTACATCCTTCCGAGTCAACTTGGTCAGTAGAGAAGCGATCTTGGAGAAGTCTTGAATAAACCTTCGGTAGTAGCCCGCCAAACCCAAGAAACTACGGATCTCGGATGACATCTTTGGAGACTTCCATTGCATCACCGCTTCCACCTTTGCCGGATCCACCATAATCCCCTCCAGATTCACCACGTGACCCAAGAATTGAACTTCGCGCAACCAGAACGCTCACTTGGAGAACTTGGCGTACAACTTCTCCCTTCTCAACGTCTCGAACACTTCTCGAATGTGACCGGCATGCTCTTTCTCGCTCTTCGAATAATTAGGATATCATCAATAAACACAATCACTGACTTATCCAGCATCGGCTGACACACTCGGTTCATCAAATCCATAAAAGCAGCTGGCGCGTTGGTCAACCCAAATGACATAACGAGGAACTCGTAGTGACCATAACGCATGCGAAAAGCTGTTTTGGAATATCCTGCTCTTTTACCTTTAGCTGATGGTAGCCAGATCGAAGATCTATCCTTGAAAACCAACTGGCACCTTGAAGCTAATCGAACAAGTAATCGATTCTCGATAAGGGGTATCGGTTCTTCACTGTCAACTTGTTCAGCTCACGGTAGTCAATACACATCCTCATACTACCGTCTTTCTTCTTTACGAATAAGACCGGAGCACCCCAAGGAGAGATACTTGGTCTAATAAAACCCTTGTCAAGCAGCTCTTGCAATTGCTCCATCAACTCTTTCATCTCAGTCGGAGCCAAACGATACGCTGCCTTGCCAATAGGTTGGGCACCTTGTATCAGATCAATCTGAAATTCAATCTCTCGGTCAGGTGACACTCTTGATAAGTCTTCTGGGAACACGTCTGGAAAGTCACACATAACCAGAACATCAGATAGTTGTGGTGTTGGCGTTTCCACATCATTTACATAACACAAGTAGGTGCTACATCCATGCCTCATACACTTTCCCGCCACCGCCATTGAGATTACTTTCGGGATCGTCGTGAACCGATCCACATAAATAGTTATCGAACTTCCGTCAGGCGCTATCAAACGAATCATCTTCTTGCGCACACTATATTCGCCTTGAAGTACACTAACCAATCCATCCCAATAACCAAATCGAAACCACCTAGGATCATCACAAACGGTCTAACAGGAAACTTATGACCTTCTAATTCCACATCACAGTTCTCTATCATCTCAGAAGTGCTGGTAGACTTACCTATGGCAGTTTCTACATCAAAGGGCGCGTCAACACGTCTACTACTAACAGGCAGTTTAGCACAGAAAGTAGCAGAAATAAAACTTCTACTGGCACCCGAATCAAATAACACAGAAGCTAAAGTTGGTTCACTAGAAACGTACCGGACACAACATCAAAGTCCGTCCTAGCCCCCTCTTGTGTCATAGTGAATGCCCTGGCGCTCGCCCTCGGTCCTTCACTCCCCGTCTTCTTCACTCCGGAACTGCAGGATCGATTATGGGTGGTTTTCTCTCAACTCACTATGAACAACACTCAGCAAGTAGTCTATAAAGAGTTGATCACATATAACAAGTAACAAGCAGTAAGAAAATTAACACAGCAAGTAAATTTTCAAGGTACTTTTATATATTGCTTCTCAACTCAAAGGATTACAAGACTCTTGGACTCAAATCGCTTATCTAAAGAGTTACAAGGAGAAGATATATATAATACTACCTACAGCCGGATATACTTTGATACCAGCTGGACACCTCTAACCTTACATCTATACTACAAGACTCTAGGTGAGGTCTTTCAGACATTTTGCCTGAGAGTTGGTAGTCAGGACATGTCCCTGACTTACCTTTTGTCACCAACTAAAGTTGGTAACATGTACTATCATAAAAAGGTGAACAGTAGAATAAAGTATGGTCAACAACATGGCTCTTTAGGAAGATGCCATGCTGTATCAGAGGTCTGCAGCGGACTGTCAGGGACCATACTTATATCTACTGGACATAGCAATGTCTTCCGAAGGATAAAGTAATTCGGAAGAATAACTTCTTCCGAAGCCACTTATACTTCGGAAGACTGCTTCTTCCGAGGCTTGGAGTCTTCTTTGTCTTCGGAAGCAGACTTTGTTCTTCAGCTCTTTCATCAGACTTTGTCTTCGGAAGCTTTCAGACTTTGTCTTCAGCTCTTTCATCAGACTTTGTCTTCGGAATCTTTCAGACTTTGTCTTCAGCTCTTTCATCAGACTTTGTCTTTGGAAGCTTTCAGACTTTGTCTTTAGCTCTTTCAGCAGACTTTGTCTTCGGAAGCTTTCAGACTGTCTTCAGCTCTTTCAGCAGACTTTGTCTTCGGAAGCTTTCAGACTTTGTCTTCGGAAGATAGTCTTCAGTTGTTGTTCTTCAGACTTTCGGAAGATCTCTTGCTCAGCTTCGGAAGCCTTTCATTGTAGCACCAAAAGTGACAATGAAGTGGTTTTGGTTGCACCAGCCTTATCATGATCCAACAGGAACCCTCAGCCCTAGGCTTCTTATAATCCTTACTTACGTGGCCCTCCACGCCATAATTAAAACACCAGACCGTACAATAGTCCTGGCCATATGCCCCGACTTCCCACATCTGAAGCACACGTTCAATCCCAGTCTATATTCCCTACTATGCTCTCTCCCACACTTATCGCACTTCTTCACACCTGCACCCGATGTGACCACACGGCGGTCATCCACCCGTGCCTTCTTGTTACCAGTCGAGGCTTTACCCCATCCAAACCTCTTCCCACTCTAGTTTAGATCACCACCACCTTTTCTACTACCTTCAGCCACCACCAGTACAACCCTCTTATCATATAACCTCCCTACCAAGTCCACCGCCGACCTAAACGTGCTCGGTCGGGCAGCGATCATGTGCCTGCGAATATCCGCTGGCAAACCCTGAATGTATCTCTTAATCTTCCATGATAGTGGCGTCACCTGATCCGGCACCAGACGTGCCAACTCATTGAACTTTGTGGTGTACTGTTGGTGTGTCATGGTTCCCACCTCCAGTTGCAGAAACTCCCTCTCAACCTTGTCCATTTCTCAGTGAGGACAAAACTCCTCAATCACCAACTTTTTCAGCTCTGACCATCGCATCCTACCAATTGCCCGACTACCCTCGGCTTGGACTATATTGTCCCACCAGCACAAAGCCGAGTCCACAAAAGAGTGGGCAGCAAACTTTACTTTCTGATCCTCCTAACACTCACCGATTTTCAAAATAGCTTCCATTTCTCTCACCCACTGGTGAGCAGCAGCGGCAGTGCCGTTGCCATCAAAAGTAGGGGGCTTGCATCGTTGAAACGCCTCAAAGTTACAGCCTCGTGCCACCTCCTGCATAGGCTCTTCTTCCTCCTCCTCTTCATCATCTGAAAGAGTTGTTTCAGGCTCTGATTGCTCCCGTCCTCCCGAGGACCTGTTCCCCTCTTTCCGTTCTCCTTCCCGTACAGCCTTAATCACTTCAGTCACCACAGATGGTAAGATCGTCTGCATGACTTGATGAACCTCCTCTACTACAGCCTCCTTTACCGAGGCTCTCAGATTGGCACTCTCATCACCGCCCTCCGGATGAGGTGTCGTAGGTTCGTCATGAACCACCTTTTCCGCCCTAGGTCTTCCTCTTTTGGGCCGTGGTTCAGTACCAGGCCCACCACGACCTCCACCCCTCGAGGCTTTAGAAGATCCACCACCGGACATCCTCTAACACATACTGAAATATTCAAACATCAACACGGTCATTCAAGGGAATAACTCAGTTTATGTCAAGTATACTAAGTCTCTAATTACAGTGGCCAGTTGTGATTAGCCACTTATTTTACACTTTGTACCCCGAGCATTACCTGTCCTGACTACATCAGTATCTAAATCTACCAGCAACACATAAACCACATACCACGCGCACATAATACCGGTTAACATTAAAGAAAATACCTGATGGCACGCAACTACTCAGATTGGCATCCCTTCCCCTTCCGTCCCATTCTCAGTTTAAGTTAAGGTTTATTTTGAAAATTTACCCATTTCACTTAAACTTTGGCTCTGATGCCAAGTTGTTAAGGCCCCGTTCCTAGGACGCTTACAGCTGGTCAATCATCGCACATAAAACATATAATTACATTAGTTTTTCATAAAATATCGCAGCGGAATCAGTAAAATAACCTTTCATTTATATCTAAATGCTTTTGCAAATTAATACAACATTCATTACAAAACATCGTTTGTTCATGATACAATACGAAAACATTATACAAAAAGAATGCCATCCAAAAAGAGCTGAGTAGCCTCCCCGTGCCATCCTTAACAACATTACCTGCCAACTGGAAACACATAAAAAGTCAGCGTTACTGATTGAGTTCTAGTTTTATAAATAAAATACTTTACTTTCGTTAAAAACGTTTCTTTACTTTCATGCTATTACACATCATACGTACACATAGATAATACCATTATTATCTTCATTAATCATTATCTTTTACTTCTATATAGATCCTGTCAAACTTTACCCTCTTCACGGCACGCATCCATGATTACGGAGGTCGAGTGACGAGGATCATGTTTCATACTTTATCATTAGGTTTCTTTCGTTCATTACTTTCATTCATTCATTCTTTAACTTTCATTCGCTCATCGTACGTCTTTAAATTTCTTACTCTTTCATCTTTACCTCTTTTCTTTCCATCACCCATAAACCTTACCTTTCTGTTTCGTGGTACTGGACCTAGGCTTATCATAGACCTTCTATAATGGTGCATCGCACCTCCTGGCCACAGTTTCTAAGGTAAAGTTTAGGTGTACCATTGCCATATGCAATATCCTTCTGTATCGTGGTACTGGACCTAGGCCTATCATAGACCTTCTATAACGGTGCATCGCACCTCCTGGCCACAATACCTAGGATATGCAGCAAAGGTTCTATACAATGGTTGATCCCAGTGTCAAGCTTTACACTCTTCGCGGCACACAGCCACGATTACTGAGGTCGAAAGACAAGGATTCTGTTTCGAGTCTGTTGCGACAGCAAGGTCGCTCACCTCCTATATTTGCTTGCAAGCCTTTCTTACTCTCATTCTCTATTAATGCATGCATTCATTCATCATGTTCCTCTTTCATTATCTTTCACTTTACGTTACATAATACTTTCATTTCATTCTTTAACATAAGATGTAAAGTTACAGGAAAGATAAACATACACTATAATAAGGAACATCAACATACATAGTAGCATCATCATAAGAGGCATTATCATGCAACATATCCTCTAAGGCCTCAACAATCATCTTACTTGAACTTACGGGAACTTTCACGTCAAAACTTACATCTGCACTTTCCCCCAAAGTCAGTAATTAATCTATACTTTTCCTCGGGTACAACAACCCTATTTGAGCATATGGGCACCCTTCTGTCACATGACCTCCATGCGACTGAACATCATGCGAAAGGACCTATACGGATGGACACCAATGCGGATGAACACCCAACCGTGCGAATGGGCCTCATGCGGTTGAACACTATGCGGATGGACCTTATGCGAATGGACCTCATGCGGATGGACTTAATGCGAATGAGCACTTATGCGAATGGACCCTCAGTCGCATGACTCCCCATGCGACTGGCCCTCTAGTCGTGCGACTGAACCTCAGTCATGCGAATGGACTCCATCGCACTTCAATCGGCCGAATGGCCTCCAGTCGGTCGCCTAGCCCTAACTGATGCAGAATGCAGTTCATCCCGAACCCAATCTGCCATTTTCGACCTCCAAGCTCATCCTAACCCATTCTATGCCCAAATCAACCATCCTAAACCTTAGGAATGCATACTACAACACCATTCAAGCACGCACAAGCTCGAAAACAAACTCCAAACACATCACACACAATCACACCCAAATGGGTCAAACACACACATAAAAAAGGGTTTACTATGTGTTCCAGCCCCAAATCAGTTGAAAACCATTAAAAGAAGGGTCCTAGAACTCACATAATCTAAACACAGAAGAAGAGCTTCGTTTACACACGCTACCCGACGATTTTGCATACTTGAACCAAGCTTTCTTCTTCTCTTCTCTCTTTTCTCTCTTCTTTCTTTCTTTTGGCTGAATTTTGGAGATGTGGGGAGGGTTTGGGCTGCCCTCCCCTCTTATTCTCCTTCTCTTCCGAACTTTCTCACGTTTTTGACGAGTTTGGTCCCCTGACTTTGGACTTTATTTCTTTTTCTTCTTTCGTCGGCTTCAAGGAAAATATCCGGGTGTTACAATACGTATATATATACGTATATGTTAGATCTAGAGAAATAGGTCTAGATCAATTTGCATAGGCTTGTAATAAATGATTGTAACTGATTATCAGTATATATATATATATATATATATAGGGTTAGGATCTTTTCAGGACTCCTAAAGATCGTGAGAACTGCGAGAACTCATCCTAACCATTGATTATTTTTTACATAATTTATTTATTAATTAATTCAGCATGGTAGGATGGTCTTTTAGTATACGTATTTAATATGATTCTTTAATACTATGTGGTTAATTAAGAAGTTACACAATTATATTCCATTAATTAGTTGAGAATTTTTAAATGTTTTTTTATTTGAGTGCTCAATGAATTTCCGTTTAATGAATTGTGCTGAACAGATCATTCTCAATTTCATAGTATATTCATAAGATATGTTTGATAATTGTTTTTTCATTCATATATCACCCTGCACCTGCGATTCATTGTTTTTTTTTATGAAAGTTTGAATGTTAACTGAGATGCTCTATTTTGTTTAGTTTTGATACTAAGAATGAAGTATGATTTTTTCAACATTCATTGTTTAAGATAAGATTTTGTTTTATTATTGGAATATATTTTCATTTTTTATATTTTGATTACAATATCAGCCTATTGATTTTGAAAGCAAAATAATGTTAGTATGGTTGTGTATAAATATTATTATCAAATCATTTGACAGAAACACAATCGCTGAATTCAGTTTTATTTTTCAGATTCGCATGATATGTCAAATTTTGAGGAAATGAGTTTGAATATTGCTGTTGTTGCATCAAACCAAGATCAAGCTGAACAAAATGTGAATGTTGTTTGTTCCGACGAAGGAGGTAACAATTGACTCAGTAATGAACAGAGGAGGAAGCGTTTTTGTCGTTATTATCGTGTGTTCACTTACCATGATGATGGGAATTGTCCTATGTTTTTGGAAACATCCATATGATAGTCAAAACGATGGTACCCATTGTGTCCAACGACAAGGGAGAAGATAAGGTGTTGATTATAGTTGTTCGTATGCGATAGTGATGGTGGCTTGCGTCGATTGTATTAGACTAGTGGCGTTCGACAACATGTGGTTCAACAACACTAAAAGTACAATTGTGATTTATGTGTATGTAAATCAACCTACACATTGTGACCTGATCCGATTGAACTATTCTGGTAGGAAGATGAAGATGAAGATGAATAGATGGGTGTGACTCAAATGTTGAGAGGTTGTTGATTATAATGGTTGGTGTTCGAAAATGAAAGAAAACGTTAGATGAGTTTCATAGTTTATAATGCTTTTTTTCTGTTTATATTTTTTATAGACAATGTTTTACAAAATATTATGGCAACAATACAGAATGATTTTGTGAATTTTGTAGGTGCATTATTAGTAATTTACAAATGAGAAGTTCTAATGGAGACGGATGTATATATAGACACTATAGAAGATGAAGATGAATATGAACGTGATGAAAGTTAGATAATGGATGAATAGATTGCAAGCAATGGTAAGGGAAAGTTCAAGGAAGGTGTAGGGGGATGTTGATTGCGTGAAGTTTTGTTTAAGTGGAACGTGCATGGTAACTTCAGTGTCATTATCAATTTTAATATGTTGAACATTTGTATATAGACATACTTATACACAAATTGTTTATATATATGTAAACTAATATGTAAACTAGTTTACATATATGTAAACGTATCTACATATACATAACTAATATGTGTAGTATTTTGATAACGTGAATGAAAAAACTACTACATCAATGAAATTTAGTATTTTGATAACGTGAATGAAAAAACTACTACATCAATGAAATTTTAGTTGTTATATTTAGCTGGTTACATTAATTTGATTATATAATGTACTTATAAGTGTTATGTATATGGGCATTGAATTTTAAGTTAACAACACGTATGTGTTACTTTATATTATGTTTTGATTATTTTACATATATGAAAACAAATATTAAATTGAGCATAGAAAGATTTATTTTAGAAGCTGTATAAATTTTCTAATCCATATGCATACTTTTACATATATGAAAATAACATAATCTTTACATAACCAAGTAAGAACTTTACATAACCATGTCTTACTGGTTATCAACGAAGCACTTTCAACGTAAATCTTTATTGTGTTTATACCATTGCATCATTACCCATATCAACTATAACTATTAGATTATCAACTTATATATTTATAACATTTTAAAAATATGTGTAAACCACATAAACTTACACACAATAGTATTACGTATATTTAAACATGTCTTGTTGATTTACTTTTTAGTTAACCAACCTAAACATTTCCATCTTGTTATTCTTTTAATTAAAATTTACCTATATGTAAACATGCTGACACATACACAAGACAACATTTTTTGTCCAGTTTTGCCTATATGTAATCAAGGCATAATGGCAATCAACTTTTCAATCTTTTCTTTATATACAAACATAACATCCATACATGTATAATTTGAAATACCAAAACATACTTGTCATTTCATTACATAAACATAACAAATGTTTAAGATTGTTTT
The DNA here is from genome assembly GCA_024085815.1 of Flaveria linearis. Lineage (NCBI taxonomy): Eukaryota > Viridiplantae > Streptophyta > Magnoliopsida > Asterales > Asteraceae > Flaveria > Flaveria linearis. The sequence goes on from CM044014.1 coordinate 28,963,677, forward strand.
AAAGCCAAGATCCCATAATGTTAACCAACCATCAGACTAATAAGACTGTTAAAGTCAAAATAACATTCTAACATATAAACTTCTTATTCATAATTCACCAAACCACCAGACTCCTTCATTATTTTCTTCCGCTGCTTCTTTGCTTCAGATAGAAGAATACGTATACGTATTTAACCCTTAGCTTTCTTGATTGAGCATCCTGCTTTGCTCCTTCTTTCAAAAAACCCACAACTCCATTTCCTAACATCATATTTCAGATTTACGTATACGTTACATTTAAGAACATCATACACTATTAATGTTAACAACATTAGAGAATATTAAGCATACTATATACACATACGTAAATTTTCCAACAGAGTACGTAATTCCTTTAACAGAACAATAATACTTCGGTTCACAAGAACCCTAGTTACCAACATTTAAAACCACAAAGTCTCAAACCCAATTTCTAACATTATAAACCTCATACCTGTTGTTGTCATCTGTTCTTTACATATGAAATTGAAGCATATCTCGAACCAAACCTAAAACTACTCAACAATCGGTAACAGTAGTCGATTACTTATTAAATGAGTATCATTTGAAAGGTTTTACACAAACATCAGTAATCCACAATGCAATAATCAAATACTGTGAAGTTTTAGGTTAAAAACTTACAATCGAACTCTGTTTCACGATTTCAACTACCGTCGTAGCTTGATGATACATTTGTATGTAAAGTCGACTGATGAAACTTTAAAATAAAAAAAAAATCTGTAGTTGATTTTGATTTGATTTAAGGAGGATTACAAGGGATCACCCTCTAAAATAGTAGGTTTCTAAAAAAAGAATAAACGATTTTACAACTCAACCCTTTGCATTTATTAATATATTTACTAAATAATCTGTTAATTACTCGATTACCCTTTTAAATCTCATCCATTGATTAATATAATCAATGGTTACTAATGGTTCCTACAGTTCTCATTTTTAGAGGAGTCCTGCAAAGAACCGGACCCTATATATATATATATATATATATATTATATATATATATATATTGAGTTTATAGGTTAACCCATATAATTTGCGTTGCTTTTGTATGATGACAGGCGCAAACATTATACTTGGTTGATTTTTTAAATCGGCTAAGTGTAAGAAACATCTACGGATGAACATTTGTGTTCTTCCGTAGATATGTTTCTTACAATACCAAGCATCCAAAGATTGTCTACGGATGAACATCAGTATCCAGTGATGGAATCACCAAAAGATGTACAGACTATTGCGGAAGAACAAGTTCATGCAGAAGACAAAGTTCCTGCGGAAGAGTAAAAGTTCCTACGGAAGACAAAGCTTCTACGGAAGACGTAGACACTTGTATGAAATTGTCAAAATTCAACAAGTCAACAAATCAACGTCAATTTCAAATCCCAAGAGATTCGGTGTTTCCTTAACTGACTCAAAGATGTCTATAAATATGAGTCCTAGGTTTCACATCTTGAAGAACACAATTAGCAATATTACGGCTGTCGACCATCACATCATTGTGCAACCCTAGCCGCCGTCTCATCAACAATACATCAATCCGATTGTAGAAATCATTGTTCATAGTTTTCATAATTATTCTGTTGTAATCATTACTAAATATTAATGAAATAAATTTAAATCAATTATTGTGTTCGTATTTACTGTGTCATTATGATTGTGTTCTTTAATTAACAATTAACAAAATTAAACAGCAATTAATGATTATTCCGCGATCATTAACTTGTCTTTGTTTTAATACTGATAATTCCTTAATTGAGATCCTTGGATTCACAGGTGGTATCAAAGCCAAGTGCTCATTGATTTAGATCAATTGATCTATCAGTATTAAAATTGTTTAATTGCCTTTTAAACAATTAATTCAGTAACTTATTATTCAGCAAGCATGATCTGGTTGCTTGATTGATTTAGATCTATATTCACATCAATTGAATACTAGATCTAAGTCTTTGATAGATTTGTATACTTTAACTTTCAGTGTTAAATTCTTAATATTTATTTAAAAAAATGAGTATTTTTGGTGGATCATATCAACCACCAAAGTTGGAAACAAAAGCTGATTTTAAATCCTAGAAAATCAAGTTCAGAATCATGTGAACTACACTGATTTTGACTTGTAGGAGTCCATCACTGAAGATCCTTATATTCCACCAATCTTAGGCCGGATTATAATGATAAGAATCAACTAATCAGTACCGAAGATCTATCACCTGATGATGTCAAAAAGGTCAAAGTTGATATTAAAGCATATAGTTTGCTAAGAATGGCTTTGGCTGAAGAGATATTAATCAGGTGTGAAAACTACAAAACAACAAATTCCTTATGGAAGATACTTCATACTCTCTGTGAAGGGAGTGATGAGATTAGAAGCATCAGGAAAGTGTAAGGCCCCGTTCCCGGGAACCTCACAGCTGGTCTATCATCGCACATAAAACATATATTTGCATTAACTTAATAAAAATGATGCAGCGGAAACTTTGAATTTACTTTCAGTTTACTATAATGCTTTTGCCATTTAATACAACGTACGTCATTTACAAAACATCTAATGTTGCATTACATAACAAAGCATCTAACAAAATAATGCCATCCCAAAAGAGCTGAGTAGCCGCCTCGTGCCATCCTCAGCAACCCTACCTGTCAACTGGAAACACATAAAAAGTCAGCGTTCTGAGTGAGTTCTAGTTTTACAATAAAACATACTATCATTCATTAAAACCGTTCTTACATACACGCGATCACACAACATACGTACACGTAGGTAATATTATTATTATCTTCATAATTCGTTCTTTAACTTTCATTCATCAAGCATGCAAGTCTCTAAGGTCACCTCTCATCTATGCCCTCATGGTTCCAACCCATGAGCCGACAAAGCATACTATACATACTCTTCTCTGCCCTCATAGTTCCAACCCATGAGCCGACAAAGCATACTGTACATACTGGTGCCCCTATGGCTCTCAGTCCATAGACCGACACCTGGTTCCCCTATGGCTCTCAGTCCATAGACCGACACCTGTTGCCCTATGGCTCTCTGTCCATAGACCGAAAACCTTGTTGCCCCTATGGCTCTCTGTCCATAGACCGACAACACCTCTTCCGTGTCACGTTAACCCCGCGAGTGGTCGTCACCACTCCTGCTATAACAACTATCCCGTGACAGGTCACAAAGACTCTGCCCCGTTGTTCTTAAGGCAACTATGGCTCACTGTCCATAATCTACCCTAAGGCTCGTAATAAGCCTAGTTACTAGAACCAAGCACCATTCCAAGACTTCTTAACTGTCAAATCCATCTCGTGCCCCTTAGACCATGCAAGACTTTCGTTCATTCATTCATTCATTCATTATTACATGCATTCATTCATCATGTTCCTCTTTCATTATCTTTCACTTTACGTTCTTATTACATTCGCTTCATTCATTCATTCATTCACGTAAAGTCACTAAAATAACATGCATCGACACAAGGAGCATAGATATTTACAATTCATCAGTCATTACCATCATATAAGGCCACATCATGCTTGTCATGCATACGTCCCATATACACGTCTCTCCTCATTCACATCAGCCCTGTTTGGCGATTGAACATACTCCAGTCGCATGGCCTTCATGCAACTGAACCTTGCGATTGGACAACTATACGAATGGGCATACAATCGTACGAATGGACCTCCTATCGTGCGAATGAACACTATACGAATGGACTACTAGGCGACTAACCCTCAGTCATGCGACTGAACTACTATGCGAGTGGACCTATGCGACTGAATCCCTCAATCGCATGGTCTGTCGTGCGACTGAGCCCCAGTCGTGCGTCAGAGCCTCAATCGTACAATTGAACATCAGTCTTTCCTCAGTCATGCGACTGGCCCTTCAGTCGCTAGCGACTGGAGTTCATCACGAACAGCAGCCGCGACATACGGCTTAAACCCTACTAAATCCGATTCAAGCCCAATTAACCCTCCAAAACCTTAGGGATTCATACTAGGACATCATACAAGCATATGCAAGTCCTAAATCATACCTTAAACCCATTACCCAAGATTTCACCCAAATGGGTCAAACATACACTTTTCAAAAACGGGTTTAAATGTGTTCCAGCCCCTAAATCATTTGAAAACAAGTAAATGAGGGTCCTAGAACTCACATAATCGAGGAGAAGATGAAGAGCTTCGTTTGGACTAGTTACTCGGCAAATCTTGAGTCCGGATCACCACTTTCTCTCTTTCTTTCTCTTCTTTCTCTGCTCTCTCTCTTCTGCTCTTTCTTCCCGACTGAATGTGTAAGTGTGGGGAAGAAGAGGGCTGCCCCTCCTTTATAGCTACAGCTCAGTCGCCCGAGGTCCGGGCGACTGGACCTTCAGTCGCATGAACACCATGCGACTGGACCTCCAGTCGCATGAGTTCCATGTGGTTGATCCTTCAATCTTCCGAACATCATGCGATTGAACCTCCAGTTGCATGAATTCCATGCGAATGAGACTCAGTCGCATATCACTCCAAAAAGTCAAACTTCCGGTGTTACAAGTCCACCCCCCTTATTTAGGTTTCATCCCGAAACCTGTTATTCCTCGAACAGTCGTGGTAATGCTGCCTCATTTCTTCTTCAGTTTCCCATGTTGACTCGGATCCCTTCCTGTGCCGCCACTGTACACGCACAAGAGGAACCACTTATTTCTTAACCTCTTCTCCTTGCGATCGATGATCGCCACTGGTTGCTCTACATAGTTGAGCCGTTCGTCTACCTCATGTCCCCCAGTGGAATGATCATATCTTCATCCGCCAAACACTTCCTCAGATGAGATACGTGGAAGGTCGGGTGAATTCCACTTAGCTCATCTGGTAGATCCAACCTATAGGCCACCTTTCCTACTCGAGCAATGATTCGAAAGGGCCTATATACCTCGGGCTCAACTTCCCCTCTTTCAGAACCGAATGATACCCTTCCAAGGTGAGACCTTCAACATAACCCGATCTCCCACCTGGAACTCAATCGGCTTGCGTCGTTGTCAGCATACGACTTCTGTCGGTCTTTGGCTGCCTTCATGTAGGCCTTGATCCTTTCAAGCTTTTCAGTCGTAGCCTCGATCACTTCGACGCTCCCTAATTCTTTTGACCAATGTCACCCCAACAAACGGGTGTCCTGCATCTCCTGCCGTATAGCATCTCATAGGGTGGCATGCCAATACTGGCATGGTAGCTGTTATTGTATGAGAATTCAGCTAACGGCAAGTGGTCATCCCAACTTCCCCCAAAGTCAATAACACATGCCCGGAGCATGTCCTCGAAGGTCTGAATGGTCCTTTCCGACTTACCATCAGTTTGAGGATGATAGGCCATGCTGATATGTAGTCTCGTCCCCATGGCGTCGTGGAATTTCCTCCAGAATTTGGATGTAAACCGGGTGTCACGATCAGAAACAATTGACATCGGTACACCATGGCGAGTTACAATCTCTTTGATGAAAAGATCAGCAACCTCTCGGATGAATATGTCTCGCGCATCGGTAGGAAGTGAGCACTCTTCGTCAGGCGGTCCACAATTACCCATATTGTATCACACCCTTTCGGGGTACGTGGCAGCTTTGTAATGAAATCCATGGTGATGTGCTCCCACTTCCATTCCGGTATATCCAACGGTTGAATCTTTCCATACGGCTTTTGATGCTCTGCCTTTACTTGCAAACACGTGAGGCACTTACTCACATACTCCACCACATCACGTTTCATACCCGGCCACCATAATCTTTCTTCATGTCTTGGTACATCTTGGTAGCACCAGGGTGAATGGAGTATCGAGTTTTATGGGCTTCATCCATAATCTTCATACGTAGATCCCCAAATTAGGAATCCACATCCGCCCAAATCGAGTCTTGACACCAAACGTGTTCTCACCTTGTTCCGCGACCAGACCTCTCATTCGTTCTGAGTTAAGATAATCTTCTTTCAGTGCCTCATCTTGAAACTCTTTGACTTGCTTCATCACATCCGAGGTCATAATCAGCTGGTAGGCCTTCACCCGTATCGGTTCGGGCCTCTCCTTTCGGCTAAGGGCATCAGCCACCACGTTGGCTTTGCCCGGATGGTAGTGGATCTCACAATCATAGTCTTTTATCAGTTCCAACCATCGCCGCTGTCTCATATTTAAATCTTTTGCTCGAAGAAGTACTTCAAGCTCTTGTGGTCGGTAAAGATGGTGCACTTCGTCCCGTAGAGATAGTGCCTCCAAATCTTCAATGCAAAGACCACAGCTGCTAGCTCCAAGTCATGAGTGGTAGTTAACCTCATGAACTTTCAGCTGTCCGGATGCATAGGCTATCACCTTCCCCCTTTGCATTAATACGCACCCCAACCCCGAAGTAGGAAGCATCAGAATAAACCACCAAGTCTTCGCTTCCATCGGGTAATGCCAATACAAGAGCTTGGGTCAACCTCGTCTTCAATTCTTCAAAGGCCTTTTCTTGAGCTTGACCCCATACAAACTTCACATCCTTCCGGGTCAACTTGGTCAGTGGAGAAGCAATCTTGGAGAAGTCTTGAATGAATCTTCTGTAGTAGCCCGCCAAACCCAAGAAACTACGGATCTCGGATGGCGTCTTCGGAGACTTCCATTGCATTGCTGCTTCCACCTTTGCCGGATCGACCAATCCCCTCCGGATTAACCACGTGACCCAAGAACTGAACTTCACGCAACCAAAATGCGCACTTGGAGAACTTAGCGTACAATCTCTCCCTTCTCAACGTTTCTAGTACTTCTCGAATGTGACCGGCATGCTCCGTTTCGCTTCTTGAATAAATCAGGATATCGTCATAAATACAATCACTGATTTATCCAACATCGGCCGACACACTCGGTTCATCAAATCCATAAAAGCAGCCGGCACATTGGTTAAACCAAAAGACATGACAAGAAACTCGTAGTGACCATAGCGCGTACGAAAGGCTGTTTTAGGAATATCCTGCTCCTTCACCTTCAGTTGATGGTAGCCCGATCGAAGATATATCCTTGAAAACCAACTGGCACCCTGAAGTTGATCAAACAAGTCATCGATCCTCGGCAAGGGGTATCTGTTCTTTACCGTCAGCTTGTTTAACTCACGTAATCTATACACATTCTCATGCTACCGTCTTTCTTCTTCACAAACAGGACTGGAGCACCCTAAGGTGAGATACTCGGTCTAATAAACCCCTTATCCAACAACTCTTGCAACTGTTCCATCAACTCTTTCATTTCCGTCGGAGCCAATCGATATGGTGCTTTGGCGACAGGTTGAGCACCCGGTATCAGGTCAATCTGGAACTCGATCTCTCTGTCAGGTGGCAATCCCGATAAGTCTTCCGGGAACACGTCTGGAAAATCACACACCACTAGAACATCGGATAGTTGTGGTGTTGGCGTTTCTACATCCTTTACATAACATAAGAAGGCACTACATCCACGCCTCATACATTTCCCTGCCACCGCCATTGAAATCACTTTCGGAATTGTAGTAACCCGATCCCCATAAACAGTTACCGAACTTCCGTCAGGCGCTGTCAAATAAATCATCTTCTTGCGACACACAATGTTCGCCTTAAAGTCCGCCAACCAATCCATTCGAAGCACCAAATCAAAACCACCTAAAGTCATCGCAAACGGTCTAACTGGAAATTTGTGGCCCTCTAATTCCACATCATAACCCTCTATCACCTCGGAAATCCTGGTAGTTTTACCTATAGCAGTCTCTACATCAAACGGTACATCCACACGTCTACTACTAACAGGAAATTTGGCACAGAAAGCAGCAGAAATAAAACTCCTACTGGCACCCAAATCAAATAATACAGAGGCTAAAGTTTGGTTCACCAGAAACGTACCGGACACTACATGAGGGTCCGTCCTAGCCTCTTCCTGCGTCATCGTGAATGCCCTGGCACTTGCCTTCGATCCCTCATTCCCCGTCTTCTTCACACCGAAACCTTCAGACCTTGGCTTCTTGCAATCTTTATTCATATGGCCGTTTCCCCACAATTGAAGCACCTCATGCTCTTACACTCTCTCTCCATATGACCAGACTTTCCACACTAAAACAAACATTCAGCCCCAGTCGGCACTCCCCACTATGCCCCTTCCACATTTACCACACCTCCTCAGTCCCGTACCCGGTGTGGCCACACGACGATCGTCCACCCGGGCCTTCTTATTGCTTGTTGAAGCATCACCCCGACTAAACCTCTTCCCGTTCCACTTCCTGTCACCACCCTTCCGATTACCATCAGCCACCACCACCACTGCCCGTTCATCATACGTCTCCCCGCCAAGTCCACTGCCGACCTAAAGGTGGTTGGTCGGCGGCGATCATATGCCTGCGAATATCCGCCGGCAAACCCTAATATACCTCTTGATCTTTCGCGACAGAGGCGTCACCTGGTCCGGCACCAGACGTGCCATTTCATTGAATTTCATGGTGTACTGTTGGTGGGTCATCGTCCCCGCCTCTAGCTGCAGGAACTCTCTCTCAACTTTATCCATTTCCCGATGAGGACAGAACTCCTCGATCACTAACCTCTTCAATTCGGACCACTTCATCTTCCCAATGGCCCAACTACCCTCGGCTTGGACCACGTTATCCCACCAGCATAAAGCCGAATCCGTAAAAGAATGAGTAGCGAACTTCACTTTTTGGTCCTCCCGGCATTCGCTGATATCGAGGACACCCTCTATTTCTCTCACCCATCGATGAGCAGCCGCAGCATTGCCATTACCGTCAAAAGTAGGGGCTTGCACCTCATGAATGCCCCTTAATTACAGCCTCGTGCTTGCTCCTGCACAGGCTCCTCTTCCTCTTCTTCTTCATCATCAGAAATAACCGTTCCCGGCCCTGATTGTTCCTGTCTTCCCGAGGACCTATTCCTCTCTTTTCTTTCACCTTCCCTGACAGCCTTAATTACTTCGGTCACCACAGACGGTAAGATCGTCTGCATGACCTGATGCACCTCTTCAACCACTGCCTCTTTACCGAGGCCCTCAAGTTGGCGCTCTCGTCTACTCCCTCCTGATTAGGGGTCTCGTTTTCCTCGTGAACAACCTTCTCTACCCTAGGTCTCCTACTCGTGACACGCGGTTCAGCACCACGTCCGCCACCACCTCCACCCCGTGAGGCCTTAAATGATCTACCACCAACCATTCTCTATCACACACGGAAAGACTCAAACACCAACATGGCCATTCAAGGGAATAGCTCAGTTTATGTCAAGTATAGCAAGTTCCTAATTACAGTGGCCAGTTGTGATTAGCCACTTACTTTACTCTTCGTACCCCGAGCATTACCTGTCCTGACTACATTAGTTTCTAAATCTAACAGTAACACATAAACAAATAGTATGCGCACATAATACAAGTTAATCTTTAAGAAAATACCTGATGGCACGCAGCTACTCAGATGGCATTCTTCCCCTTTCCTGTCCGATTTCAGTTTAAGTTTAGGTTTATTTTTGAAAATTTACCCATTTCACTTAAACTGGCTCTGATACCAACTTGTAAGGCCCCGTTCCCAGGAACCTCACAGCTGGTCTATCACCGCACATAAAACATATATTTGCATTAACTTAATAAAATGATGCAGCGGAAACTTTGAATTACTTTCAGTTTACTATAAATGCTTTTGCCATTTAATACAACGTACGTCATTTACAAAACATCTAATGTTGCATTACATCACAAAAGCATCTAACGAAAGAATGCCATCCTAAAAGAGCTGAGTAGCCGCCTCGTGCCATCCTCAGCAACCCTACCTGTCAACTGGAAACACATAAAAAGTCAGCGTTGCTGAGTGAGTTCTAGTTTTACAATAAAACATACTTTCATTCATTAAAACCGTTCTTACATACACGCGATCACACAACATACGTACACGTAGATAATATTATTATTATCTTCATAATTCGTTCTTTAACTTTCATTCGTCAAGCATGCAAGTCTCTAAGGGTCACCTCTCATCTCTGCCCTTACGGTTCCAACCCATGAGCCGACAAAGCATACTATAACATACTCTTCTCTGCCCTCATGGTTCCAACCCATGAGCCGACAAAGCATACTGTAACATACTGGTGCCCCTATGGCTCTCAGTCCATAGACCGACACCTGGTTCCCCTATGGCTCTCAGTCCATAGACCGACACCTGGTTGCCCCTATGGCTCTCTGTCCATAGACCGACAACCTTGTTGCCCCTATGGCTCTCTGTCCATAGACCGACAACACCTCTTCCGGGGTTACATTAACCCCGCGAGTGGTCGTCACCACTCCTGCTGTAACAACTATCCTGTGACAGGTCACAAAGACTCTGCCCCGTTGTTCTTAAGGCAACTATGGCTCACTGTCCATAATCTACCCTAAGGCTCGTAATAGGCCTAGTTACTAGAACCAAGCACCATTCCAAGACTTCTTAACCGTCAAATCCATCTCGTGCCCCTTAGACCATGCAAGACTTTCATTCATTCATTCATTCATTCATTATTACATGCATTCAATCATCATGTTCCTCTTTCATTATCTTTCACTTTACGTTCTTATTACATTTGTTTCATTCATTCATTCATTCACGTAAAGTCACTAAAAGATAAACACGCATCGACACAAGGAACATAGATATTTACAATTCATCAGTCATTACCATCATATAAGGCCACATCATGCTTGTCATGCATACGTCCCACATACACGTCTCTCCTCATTCACATCAGCCCTATTGGCGATTGAACATACTCCAGTCGCATGGCCTTCATGCGACTGAACCTTGCGATTGGAAAACTGTACGAATGGGCATACAATCGTACGAATGGACCTCCTATCGTGCGAATGAACACTATACGAATGGACTACTAGGCGACTAACCCTCAGTCATGCGACTGAACTACTATGCGAATGGACCTATGCGACTGAATCCCTCAATCGCATGGTCTGTCGTGCGACTGAGCCCCAGTCGTGCGTCTGAGCCTCAATCGTACGATTGAACATCAGTCTTTCCTCAGTCGTGCGACTGGCCCTTCAGTCACCTAGCCCTAACTGGGCAGCGACTGGAGTTCATCACGAACAGCAGCCGCGACATACGGCTGTAAAACCCTACTAAATCCGATTCAAGCCCACATTAACCCTCCAAACCTTAGGGATTCATACTAGGACATCATACAAGCATATGCAAGTCCTAAATCATACCTTAAACCCATTACCAAAGATTTCACCCATATGGGTCAAACATACACTTTTTCAAAAACGGGTTTAAATGTGTTCCAGCCCCTAAATCATTTGAAAACAAGTAAATGAGGGGTCCTAAAACTCATATAATCGAGGAGAAGATGAAGAGCTTCGTTTGGACTAGTTACTCGGCAAATCTTGAGTCCGGATCACCACTTTCTCTCTTTCTTTCTCTTCTTTCTCTCCTCTCTCTCTCTCTCTGCTCTTTCTTCCAGACTGAATGTGTAAGTGTGGGGAAGAAGAGGGCTGCCCCTCCTTTATAGCTACAGCTCAGTCGCCGGAGGTCCAGGCGACTGGACCTTCTGTCGCATGAACACCATGTGACTGGACCTCCGTCGCATGAGTTCCATGCGGTTGATCCTTCAATCGTCCGAACATCATGCGATTGAACCTCCAGTCGCATGAATTCCATGCGAATGAGACTCAGTCGCATATCACTCCAAAAAGTCAAACTTCCGGGTGTTACAGAAAGACACCCTTAGATCACAATATGAAACCCTTCATCATATTGAGGGTGAATCAATTCCTCAACAACTCCATAGATTCATGCAACTTGTTACTGAGATGAATATCTTGGAGTTGAAGTATACTACTGAGGAACTAAATAAGAAGATGCTCTATACTTTGCTTGAAAGTTGGAAGCACACTGTGTCCATGTTCAAGAACACCTTAGATCTTAAGACAACTGGTCTAGACACACTGGTTGCCAAAGTAGAGGCTCTTGAAATGGATGAAAAATCAAGAAACAAGAGTGTGAGAACTCATGTCTCACCTTATCACTTCAAAGAAACAAAAAATGCTGGAAGTGCATTTATTTCAAACAATTATAGTGATAACTCTTGTGCTTTGAGTGATGATGAAGAAGAAGTCAGTTTCTATGATTCTAAACCCTCAAAGAAATCAACTCAAAGTAAAAATCAAAAGGATAAAGGAAGACCTGCTGACAGAAGAGATACAACTGCAACCACAGCAAAGTCTTCACAACAAAACAATCAGTCAGAACCAATCACTGTGATATTGGATTCTGAAAAACAAAAAGCAGCATTTGTAGCTTTTAATTCTAGTTTTCAAGCCTACCTGGGAAGCTCTCTAACTTCAGCAAATATCTGCCAGCAAGAATTGGAAGAACTACATCCTTATGTAGTGGAAGAGATGGGTTTACAATGGCAGATGGCAATGATTGCTTACAGAGCTAAGCAATATCTCAGGAGAAACAAGAACCTGGCTGCAGCAAGCAAAACATTAAAGATTAGTGTTGACAAGTCGAAGGTAAGATGATTTAAGTGCAATCTCTATGGACATTTTTCTAGAGAATGCAATCAACAATCACACCCGGAGATGAGACAACATTAGCAGCATCAGCAACATCAGACTCAATCTCATCAACAATCAAACCCTCAAAGATCTCTGCACAGACAACCTCAGCTGACTAATACATCCCCACCAGCCACAAATGAATCAACATGACCTAGTAACTCAAAGGAGTCAGGGCTGATCATACTTTAAGATGGAACTTGTGACTGGAGTACGTATGAAAAGGAAGTCTTGGAAGAGAATCAAGCTTTGATGGCTCACATGGAAAACAAAGTTCCTCCAATGGCAAGAGAGGTAAGAGAAAGGTTGTGTCATCATCATGTGTTGAGGAAGTTGAACGTTATAGAGTTCATGCTCAACAGTTGGCTGACAAAGTAAAAAAAACTATGATTTGAATGAATCACATGTTAGAGAACACAAATTATATCAAATCAAAATTAATTCTTTGCAAAAGGATTTAGAAAAATTTGTTTCTGAAAACTGCAGCGTAAAAGCCCAAGTTGAGCATCTGACCACTTCTTTAACCAAATCCATGGCTGATCATGCATCAACTGAAGTGAAACTTTAGAAGTTTCAACTTTCATCTCAGCAATATGAGAAGCTGTTAAACTCTCATATTAAATCAAAGAACAAGTATGGGTTGGGTTATAATGCTGTTGCACCACCAATAAATGATAATTACACAACTCTACCTGAAACAATGACAAACACATTGTCAAATCATTTTGTGCCTAGCACCAAGATTGATTTAAAAACAAATCAAATCAATATTAACAATGAAACTTAGGTGAGTGAAACTGAGTCTTCTGAATCAGAATATTTACAACATAATGACTCAGAATTTGATTATGATAAATGTGATGACTTGGATGATTCTGATGAACATGATGTTGGTCAACTGAACATTGGTAAGAATGTTCATGTTGAAACTGGTCTTCCAAAAGTCCTTGAAGAATCAAAGCTGCTATATCCTCCGAAGCAAAGAAACATGCTGAAGACAATATGTAAGAGGATTGCTGAACTAAATGAAGGACTTAAAGAATTGAATCTTCACAAAAGTTCATCTTCAAAGGAAGTTGATGACCATGGATCAAGAGAGAAAATACCTTCATCTCATGCAGATAAAGGTAAAAAGAAACAAGCATCAACGAAACATAAGAAAAACTCTTCAGTTGAAGATCTGCGGAAGGCAAAATGTGATAAATCCGTAGAACACATGCGGAAGAGTAAAGCTAAATCTCTGGAAGACACATCACAAATGACAGGCAACAAACATGCCCAGAAAAGGTTGGATTTCAAGAAGACAACTCAGATAAAGTTAAACAAGACTCAGTGGATGGTTCTTCTAGCAAAAGCAAGGAGAAATCAAGTGATCCATTGGAAAAGGAGCTGAAGTCCCACAAGCTGAATAAGAAAAAGAAGTCTGAGTCTGAAGACAATTCTATAGAAAAATACTGCAAATGGTGTGATATGAAAAATCACAATACAGATGACTGCTACTTCAGCAGTTACTGTTCCATATGCAATATGAACAATCATATGACTTCTGATTGCTACTTCAACAAACATTGTGCAATCTGCAACAAAAATAACCATTCAACTCAGAAATGTTATTTCAACAAGCAGAACAAGAAAAAGAGCATAAAGAAGTCAAATACGGAAGTTTCTGAATCAGATTCTTAATCTTCCAAAAGTGACAAAGAATCAAAGTTCAGGAAAGTCCAACAAAAATCAAAGCAAAATTCATCTGCTGAGGACAAGCCTTTGAAGAAAAGAGTATCAACTCACTCAAAAACACCTTACAAAAAGGTGGATCTGTCAGACAAGAAGACAAGAGTGAATGATGATTTCTTTGATAATTTTGAAAAAGGAACTCCTTTGACTCAATCAAAATTGAAAGAGATGAAATTTTCAGAAATTCAGGATCAACCTCAAAATCAAAATATCAAACAAAGAAAGATAAGATGAAGATAGAATCAGACAAGAAAGAAGACAACCAAAAATCTACCTCATCTTCAACAGAATCATCCTCACCACCATCAAATCAAAAAGAATCAATTAGGACTGAAATTAATACTGAAACTTCAAGATTAATTCATGAAGGAGTAACAATTGTAGACACTTCTGGCAAACCAAGACAATTAAGTCTTGGGTTGTCAATTCTAATTGATTTCTTCTTTTGTGCAAGAACAATCATGAAGAGCTGACAACAAGTGGTATGTTGACAGTGGTTGTTCCAGGCATATGACAGGAAACTGTTCTCTTCTCCATGACTTCAAACATAAACATGCCTCATATGTGGCATTTGGTGGGGATAAGAAGGGAGGTAAAATAGCTGGTGAAGGAATGGTAACAAATGGTGTTCTAACATTTGAAAAAGTGAATTACTGTGAAAATTTACAGTACAATTTACTTGGTGTATCTCAAATTTGTGATAAAAAATACATAACATTATTTGATGAAACTAATTGTTATATTCTTAAGCTAGGTTTTTCAGTCCCAGAAGAATGAATCCTTCTTTAATCATCATAAAAAGGAAACACTTATGTTTTGAATATAAACAACATAACACTCACAAAACATGAAACATGTCTTTTATCCAAGTCCTCTGAAGATGAATCTCAATTGTGGCATAGAAGACTTGTTCATTCCAACTTGAAAAATATGAAAAAATTGGTGAAAATGACTTAGTCATTGGTCTACCAAAGAAGAAATTTCATTGTTCAAATCACTGTTCTTCATGTTACAAGGGAAAACAACATAGAGTGTCTTATAAAACCAAAACTGTCAACACTAACACTACACCACTCAAATTACTTCACATGGATTTTTTGGTCCAACTAATGTCATGAGCATTGGAAAAAGGCAATATTGTTTGGTGATAGTAGATGATTTCACTAGATTTACCTGGGTCTTTTTCTTAAAACAAAAGAGTAAAACATCTGAAACATTAATTGACTTTGTGATCAAGATTGAGAATCAACTTGATATAAAAGTTAAGATTTTCAGGAGTGACAATGGGACTGAATTTGTTAATGCTGATCTAGATTCTTTTTACAGGAATAAAGGTATTGCAAGGCAATTTAGTGCACCAAGAACTCCACAACAAAATGGAGTTGCTGAAAGAAGGAATAGAACTCTCATAGAAGTAGCCAGAACAATGCTAGCTGACTCTCAGTTGCCCATAACATTCTGGGCAGAAGCTGTGAACATAGCATGCAATGTTCAAAATAGGACTTTAATTGTCAAAGAACATAATAAAACTCCTTATGAGCTCTTATTCAAAAGGAAGCCTTTTATAGGATATCTTAGAGCTATTGGGTGTCATGTATCTGTGTTAAACACTAAAGAACAATTGGGAAAATTTTCTTAAAAAGCCTATGATGGTTTCTTTGTTGGATATTCATCCACATCTAAATCGTATAGGATTTACATTCCAGAACATAACATTGTTGAAGAGACTCCTAATGTTTCTTTTGATAAATCCATTTTTACAAAAACTGTAAAAGGATCATCTTGGTTATTTGATATAGATGCATTAACGGAGTCATTTAACACTGGATATTTAATCAATGCAGGTTCTGCTGATACATGTTATCCATTTGTTCCTCCAAGTTTGAATGAAGTGTCACTATCAGCTGATCCTCCAAGGCCATAACCTTCAAACATCCTGCAACAAGAATTAAATAATCTGACAAGTCAGCAGCATGAAGATACATCCAGAGAAGCAAATCCTTCATCTGTAGTTCATGAACATACATCCGCAGATGATCATACCTCATTCATAGATGTAGATAATGCTTCAACCGATGCTCTTAGGGGTGTAGAGGATGTTTGAATCAACAAAACTTGTCAGCGGATCAACAAACTCAATCCGTAGATGTTGCCTAACTCCTACGGAAGAACAAAATGCATCCGTAGAAATTCCTACGGAAGAATACCATGATGCAGATGAAGTTCAAGCTGTCTCTGTTGACTACTTCATAGGCTCCTCATCACAGCTAAATCCCGCTAATTCAATGGATTTAACATTTAGAATCAACCATTCCAGTTGATACTATTTCAACAACCAGAATTCATAAGTCTCATCCATCAGATAATATCATAGGAGACCTGAATGCAAGAACTACCAGAAGCAAAGGTGGAGTGGCAAACATTTGCTTGTTCACTTATTTCTTATCTCAGGTTGTTCCTGTAAACATTACAGCTGCTTTAAAGGACAATAGCTGGATTGAAGCTATGCAAGAAGAACTACAACAATTCAGAAAACAAAAGGTCTGGAATCTTGTAAGATTGTCTCAAGGTCAGCATCCAATTGGAACAAGGTGGCTATTCAAAAACAAGCTGGATGACGGAGGTATAATTGTGAGAAACAAAGCTAGACTGATTGCTCAAGGATATACTCAAGAAGAAGGAATAGACTATGATGAAATCTTAGCTCCAGTTGCAAGAATTGAAGCAATCAGATCTTTCTAGCTTATGCTTCATCAAGAAGTTCATTGTGTATCAAATGGATATGAAGTGTGCTTTCCTTTACGTAAATTGATGAAGAAGTATATGTGGCTCAACCCCCTGGATTTGAGGATCCTGACTACCCACATAGAGTCTACAAGCTTGACAAAGCTTTGTATGGACTTCATCAGCCACCAAGGAAGTGGTATGAAACATTATCATCCTTCTTGCTGAAGCATGGCTACAAAAGAGGGACTATTTATCAGACTCTCTTTCTCAAACAAGAACATCAAGATCTTTTGGTTGTTCAAATATATGTAGATGACATAAAATTTGGATCAACCAACAAGAAGCTTTGTCAAAGTTTTGAAGAGTTAATGAAATCAGAGTTTCAGATGAGCTCAATGGGAGAACTGACCTTTTTCCTTGGCTTACAAGTTCATCAGAAAACAGATGGAATTTTTATCAATCAAGAAAAGTACATACATCAGATTTTGAAGAAGTACAATCTTGCTGATACATCTTCATGCAAAACACCTGCTTCAACAATAGACAAGATTGTGCCTGACCCTGCTGGAAAATCTGTAGATCAAAGATTGTATAGATCAATGATTGGATCTGTAATGTATTTTTCTGCCAGTAGGCCTGACATAATGTTTGCTGTGTGTGTGTGCAAGGTATCAATCAGATCCAAACGAGTCTCATCTGAATGCTGTGAAGAGAATATTCAGATATCTGAAAGGAAAACCAGCTCTAGGACTGTGGTATCCAAAATATAGAGATTTAGTCTTTACTCATACTCAGATAGTGATTTTGGAGGATG
The DNA here is from genome assembly GCA_024085815.1 of Flaveria linearis. Lineage (NCBI taxonomy): Eukaryota > Viridiplantae > Streptophyta > Magnoliopsida > Asterales > Asteraceae > Flaveria > Flaveria linearis. The sequence continues at coordinate 28,981,534 of CM044014.1, forward strand.
CAACAACAACAGAAAATCCACAACTGGTGGATGTTAATTTTTGGGACCAAGACATGTTTCATGGCAGTGCAAGAAGCAAACCAATATGGTTGTGTCCACAGCTGAAGCTGAGTACATAGTTGCTTCAGCTGGTTGTTCTCAAGTACTTTGGTTGCAAAACCAATTACTTGATTATGGTTACAATTTCCTTCAAACACCAATTCATATTGATAATTCAGCTGCTATGTTCATTATTGCTAACCCAGTTCAACATATGTAACACCTGAAATTTATGGTTAGACGAAGCAATAAAATAATAAGAAAAGAAAAAGAAAGTATCTTGAAAGAAAATGAGGAGGAGCAAAAGTGGAGGGGTTTTGTGCAAAAGTGCAAAGAAAAGACAAATCCCTGATACATATAGGGATGGCTGCCCACTCTCTTCTTACAACCACTAAATTATCGGACATTCTAGAGAGAGAAAGAGCAGAATTCGAGATTTTGAAGGAAGAACAAGAAGAAGAAGTCTGAATTCGAAGTGCAAGACCTCACAGCAACCGGTCTCGAAGGAGCCATACTCGAAGCTATGTAAGGTGAGTTCTAAGACCCCTCTTTTACGCGCTTTTGAATGATTTTGGGGTTGGAACACATTGAGAAACAGTTTTCGAGGTTTGGTTGTTTAATCCGTGTATGTATGTACGAGTATGTATGAGTGTATGGTCTGTTCGGACTACTAAGCCTACTAGACATAAGATTTCCAGGGCAGATGTATGAAATCACAGCGTATTGTTCGAATGTGTACTGTTGATGTATGTTTTAGGAGTTTTCCTATGATTTGTATGGTGTATAATCTGTTCTAAGTATGCAGTATGGTAGATCTGTGACCAGGATGAGATTGGGAGGATGAAACGGAGCTAAAATAGCACCAAGTCAGGTGATAGGTTAAATTGCTCATCCGTATTAACTAATGCGGATAGCTAATCGAAATGCGGCTATGGGATTTCTTCTGCCGCATTAACTAATGCGGATAGACCTGGAAAACAGCTAAGGCATTTCTCATCTGTATCAACTAATGCGGATGGCTCAAGAAATGCGGCTAAGGCAATTAACCATCCGCATCAACTAATGCAGACAACTAAGAAATGTGGCTAAGGCATTAGTCATCCGCATTAACCAATGCGGATAGATAAATAAATACGGCTAAGGCATTACTCATCCGCATTAACTAATGCGGACAGGCAAAGTAATGCGGTTAAGGGTGTTCATCCACATTTGTTACAGTTCATCCGCATTTGCCACAGTTAGTATTTCTGGGCCTTAGAGTTATGTTAGGCATGATGATGATAGTGATGCATGTTTATGTATGACGTTTGCATGTCAAGTATGATGTAGCCCTATATGATGGTTATGACTGATGACTTGTAAATATCGCTATCCTTTGATTCAATACGTGTTTATCTTTCCGTGACTCTACGTATTATGACTAATGAATGAAATGAAAGTAATAAGAAACGTAAAGCGAAAGATAACGAAAGAGGAATAAAATGAATGAATGCATGCATTAATGAACAAATGAACGTAAGAAAGGCTTGCAAGCAAATGTATGGAGGGGCACACCCTGGCAGGTGTTAGCTCAACAGTGTGGGGGTAAGCTGCCCGAAGGATGCACATTGGGGTCAGTCTTTGTGATTGACCATATGTATGGGATCCTTACCGCTTACCCTAGTTGACTGGATCAGCAATAGTGCACAACGTTCGTGATTGATCATCATAGGTCCAGCACCCGTAATCGTGCACAATGTTTGTGGTATAGCGCATGGCATTGATCTAGAATGAAAGAGGAAAGATAAGTGGTACATGTACTTGCCCTAGGTGACTTGATCCACAGTAGTGCACAACGTTCGTGATTAATCATCACAGGTCAAGCACCAGCAGTAATGCATGATGTTCAGGGTATTGTACATGTCACCGAAAGTAATGAATGTACGAATGAATGTAATGAACGAATGAATGAAAGAAATAAATGTATGTATGTAATGAATGCATGAATGGAAGGAACATATGAACGAATGTAATGAACGTAGGAATGTATGTAATGAATATATGAAGGACGGTAAAATACATACAAATAAAGAATGTGAATGTTAATGATGAACGGTACACAAATGGAAGTTAACTAACGAATGATGAAGATAATAATAATATATCTATGTGTACGTATGGTATGTGACCGCATGTATGTAAAGAACGGTTAAACGAAAGAAAAGAATGTTATCTATAAAACTAGAACTCACTCAGCAACGCTGACTTTTTATGTGTTTCCAGTTGGCAGGTAGTGTTGCTGAGGATGGCATGAGGCGGCTACTCAGCTCTTATTGAGGATGGCATTCCTTGTTACATAATGTCGCAACACATTATGTTGCATGCAAGTGTTTGTTGAGGATTCAAATAACAGGATTACTTAAGGAATCCTCTCAGTTTTAAATGTTTCCGCAACAATCATTGTAATGTTGTGTAATGCAAAAATATGTATTTTGTAATTGACCGACGATGTATTGTTTTGCAAAAGCTTTTATAATGAAATGAGAATGTCCTTTTTATCAATTCCGCTGCATGATTTTACTTAGTAAACATAAACTATATGTTTGATGTGCAATGAATGACCAGCTGTAAGCGACCCGGGGAACGGGGCCTTACAAGTTGGTATAAGAGCCAAAGTTTAAGTGAAACGGGTAAACTTTAAAAATAAACCTTATCTTAAACTGAGAATGGGACGGAAAAGGAAGGAATGCCAATCTGAGTAGCTGCGTGCCATTTGGTATTTTCTTAAAGTTAACCGGTATTATGTGCGCATGTTATGTGGTGTATGTGTTACTGTTAGATTTAGATACTAATGTAGTCAGGACAGGTAATGCTTGGGGTACGAAGAGTAAAGTAAGTGGCTAATCATAACTGGCCACTGTAGTTAGGGACTTACTGTACTTGACATAAACTGAGCTATTCCCTTGAATGACCGTGTTAGTGTTTGAATCTTTAGTGAGTGTTAGAGGATGGCCGGTGGTAGATCATCCAAAGCTTCACATGGTGGAGGTGGTGGCGGACATGGTACTGAACCACGGGCCACAAGAGGAAGACCTAGGGTGGAGAAAGTGGTTCATGAAGAACCCGAGACCCCTCATCAGGAGGGTGCAGACGAGAGCACCAATTTGAGAGCATTGGTAAAAGAGGCAGTGGTTGAAGAGGTGCATCAGGTCATGCAGACGATCTTACCGTCTGTGGTGACCGAAGTGATAAAGGCTGTTTGGGAAGGAGAGAGAAAGGAGAGAAATAGGTCCTCAGGGAGACAGGAGCAATCAGGATTAGAAACGATTCTTTCTGATGATGAAGAGGAAGAGGAGGAGGAGCTTGTGCATGAGTCAGCACGAGGCTGTAATTACGGGGCGTTTATGAGGTGCAAGCCCCCTACTTTTGACGGTAATGGCACTGCTGCTGCTACTCACCGATGGATGAGGGAAATGCAGACTGTTCTCGATATCAGCGAGTGCCAGGAGGACCAAAAGGTGAAGTTCGCTACCCACTCTTTCACGGATTCGGCTCTATGCTGGTGATTGAGGAGTTCTGTCCTCATCGAGAGATGGATAAAGTTGAGAGAGAGTTCCTGCAGCTGGAGGCGGGGACGATGACCCACCAACAGTACACACGAAGTTCAACGAAATGGCACGTCTGGTGCCGGATCAGCTAACACCTCTGTCGTGAAAGATCAAGAGGTATATTCAGGGGTTGCCGGCGGATGTTCCCAGGCATATGATAGCCGCCCGACCGAACACCTTTAGGTCGGCGGTGGACTTGGCGGGAAGGCTGTATGACGAAAGGACTGTCATAAGGATGACAGAGGGTAGTAAGAAAAGTGGTGGTGATTGAGACTGGAAGGGGAAGAGGTTTGGTTGGGGGGATGCTTCAACCAGCAACAAGAAGGCCCGGGTGGATGACCGTCGTGTAGCCACACCGGGTACGGGACTGAAGAGGTATGGTAAATGTGGGAAGGAGCATAGCTGGGAGTGTAGACTGGGGTTGAACGTCTGTTTCAAGTGTGAGAAGCCTGGTCATATGTCTAGAGAGTGTAGGAGAATGAGGTGCTTCAACTGTGGGGAAAGTGGTCATATGAATAAAGATTGCAAGAAGCGAGGGTTCCGGCGTGAAGAAGACAGGGAATGAAGGACAGAGGGAAAGCGCCAGGGCATTCATAATGACACAGGAGGAGGCTAGGATGGACCCTGATGTCGTATCTGGTACGTTTCTGGTGAACCAAACTTAGCCTCTGTATTATTTGATTCGGGTGCCAGTAGGAGTTTTATTTCTGCTGCTTTCTGTGCCAAACTACCTGTTAGTAGTAGACGTTTCGATGTACCGTTCGATTTAGAAACTGCGATAGGTAAGTCTACCAGGATCTCCGAGGTGATAGAGGGTTGTGATGTGGAATTAGAGGGCCACAAATTTCCGGTTAGACCATTCGCAATGACCTTAGGTGGTTTTGATTTGGTGCTTGGGATGGATTGGTTGGCGGACTTCAAGGCGAATATAGCGTGTCGAAAGAAGCAGATTCGTTTGGTAGCGCCCGATGGGAGTTTATTAACGGTTTATGGAGATCGGGTCGCGACGATCCCAAGGTGGTCTCAATGGCGGTGGCGGGAAAGTGTATGACGCGTGGATGTAGCGCCTATTTATGTTATGTGAATGATGTAGAAACGCTAACACCACAATTGTCCGATATTCCGGTTGTTTGTGACTTTCCAGATGTATTTCCGAAGACTTATCGGGAGTGCCGCCTGACCGAGAGATCGAGTTTCAGATTGATCTGATACCAGGCGCCCAACCTGTTGCCAAAGCACCGTATCGACTGGCTCCGACGGAAATGAAAGAGCTGATGGAGCAGTTGCAAGAGCTGCTAGGTAAGGGGTTCATTAGACCGAGTATCTCACCTTGGGGTGCTCCGGTCCTATTTATAAAGAAGAAAGACGGTAGTATGAGGATGTGCATCGACTACCGTGAGCTGAACAAGTTGACGGTGAAGAACCGATACCCCTTGCCGAGAATCGATGATTTTTGATCAACTTCAGTGTGCCAGTGGGTTTTCAAGGATAGATCTTCGATCGGGCTACCATCAACTAAAGGTGAGAGAGCAGGATATCCCTAAAACAGCTTTTCGCACGTGCTACGGTCACTATGAGTTTCTTGTCATGTCTTTTGGTTTGACCAACGCGCCAGCTGCTTTTATGGATCTGATGAACCGGGTGTGTCGGCCGATGCTGGATAAATCAGTGATTGTGTTTAATGATGATATTTTGATTTATTCGAAGAGTGAGACTGAGCATGCCGGCCACATTCGAGAGGTTCGAGAGACGTTGAGAAGGGAGAATCTGTATGCTAAATTCTCTAAGTGGGCGTTCTAGTTGCGCGAAGTTCAGTTCTTGGGTCACGTGGTGAATCCGGAGGGGATTATGGTTGATCTGGCAAAGGTGGAAGCGGTGATGCAATGGAAGTCTCCAAAGACGCCATTGAAATCCAAAGTTTCTTAGGTTTGGCGGGCTATTATAGAAGATTCATTCAAGACTTCTCAAAGATCGCTTCTCTACTAACCAAGTTGACCCGGAAAGATGAAAAGTTTGTGTGGGGTCAAGCTCAAGAGAAGGCGTTCGAAGAGTTGAAAACGAGATTGACCCAAGCTCCTGTTCTGTCATTACCCAAGGGAAGTGAAGATCTGGTGGTTTATTCTGATGCTTCCTACTCGGGGTTGGGGTGTGTGTTAATGCAAAGAGGAAAGGTTATAGCCTATGCATCTCGACAGTGAAGGTTCATGAGGTTAACTATCCTACTCATGACTTGGAGCTAGCAGCTGTGGTCTTTGCATTAAAGATATGGAGGCACTATCTCTATGGGGCGAAGTGCACCATCTTCACCGACCACAAGAGCCTGAAGTACTTCTTCGAGCAGAAGGATTTGAATATCAGGCAGAGGCGATGGTTGGAGCTTATAAAGGATTATGACTGTGAGATCCATTACCATCCGGGCAAAGCCAACGTGGTGGCAGATGCCCTTAGCCAAAAGGAACGCCCTGAGCCAATTCGTGTGAAGACATACCAGCTGATCATGAATACGATGTGATGAAGCAGGTCAAAGAGTTTCAAGATGAGGTACTGAAAGAAGATCATCTTAACTCTGAAAGAATGAGAGGTCTGGTCGCGGAATTGGGTGAAAACACACTCGGTGTTAAAACCTGATTCGGGCGGATGTGGATTCCTCGTTTTGGGGAACTACGGGTGAAGATTATAGATGAAGCTCACAAGACTCGATACTCTATTCATTCCGGTGCTACAAAGATGTATCAAGATATGAAGAAAGACTATTGGTGGCCGGGTATGAAGCGCGAGTAGTAGAGTATGTGAGCAAATGCCTTACTTGTTTGCAAGTGAAGGCAGAACATCAAAAGCCGTATGGGAAGATTCAACCTTTGGATATACCGGAATGGAAATGGGAGCACGTCACCATTGATTTCATTACCAAGCTGCTGCGTACTCCAAAAGGGTACGATGCTATATAGGTGATAGTTGATCGTTGACGATGAGTGCTCACTTTCTACCGATGCGCGAGACATATTCATCCAAGAGGTTGCCGATCTCTTCATCAAAGAGATTGTGACTCGTCATGGTGTACCGATGTCGATTGTGTCTGATCACGACACCCGGTTTACCTCCAAATTCTAGAAGAAATTCCACGATGCCATGGGGATGAGGTTACATATTAGCATGGCTTATCATCAACAAAATAATGGTCAGTCAGAAAGGACCATTCAAACATTGGAAGACATGCTTCGGGCATGTGTGATTGACTTCGGGGGAAATTAGGATGACCACTTACCGTTAGCTGAATTCTCATACAATAACAGCTATCATGCCAGCATCGGCATGCCACCTTATGAGATGCTATATGGTAGGAGGTGCAGCACACCCGCTTGTTGGGGTGATATTGGTCAGAAGGAATTGGGGAGCGTCAAAGTGATCGATGCTACGACTGATAAGCTTGAAAAGATCAAGCCTACATGAAGGTAGCCAAAGACAGACAGAAGTCGTATGGTGATAAACGACGCAGACCGATTGAATTCCAGGTGGGTGACCGGGTTATGTTGAAGGTCTCACCTTGGAAGGGTATCATTCGGTTCAGAAAGCGGGGCAAGTTGAGCCCGCAGTATATAGGCCCTTTCCGAATCATTGCTCGAGTTGGAGAGGTGGCCTATAGGTTGGAGTTGCCAGATGAGTTAAGTGGAATTCACCCGACATTTCACGTATCTCATCTGAGAAAGTGTTTGGCAGACGAAGACATGATTGTTCCACTGGGGGATATCGAAGTAGATGAACGACTCAATTATGTGGAGCAACCGGAGGCAATCATTGATCGAAAAGAGAAAAACTTGAGAAATAAAGTGGTTCCCCTTGTGCATGTACAGTAGAAACACAGAAAGTGATCTGAGTCTACATCGGAGACTGAAGAGGAGATGAGACAGCATTACCCACATATGTTAGAGGAATAACAGGTTTCGGGGATGAAACCTATATAAGGGGGGTGGACTTGTAACACCCGAAATTTCTGGTTAGATGAAGGAATAAAATAATAAGAAAAGAAAAAGAAAGTATCTTGAAAGAAAATGAGGAGGAACAAAAGTGGAGGGGGTTTTTTGCAAAAGTACAAAGAAAAGACAAATCCCTCATACATATAGGGATGGCTGCCACTCTCTTCTTACAACCCCCAAATTATCTGACATTCTAGAGAGAGAAAGAGCAGAATCCAAGATTTTGATGGAAGAGCAAGAAGAAGAAGTCTGAATTCGAAGTGCAAGACCTCACAGCAACCGGTCTCGAAGGAGCCATACTCGAACCTGTGTAAGGTGAGTTCTAAGACCCCTCTTTTACGCGCTTTTGAACGATTTTAGGGCTGGAACACATTGAGAAACTGTTTTCGAGGTTTGGGTGTTTAATCTGTGTACGTATGTACATGTATGTATGAGTGTATGGTCTGTTCGGACTACTAAGCCTACTGGACATAAGATTTCTAGGGCAGATGTATGAAATCATAGCGTGTTGTTCGAATGTGTACTGTTGATGTATGTTTTAGGAGTTTTCCTATGATATGTATGGTGTATAATCTGTTCTACTTATGCAGTATATGGTAGATCTATGACCAAGATGAGATTGGGAGGATGAAAGGGAGCTAAAATAGCACCAAGTCAGGTGACAGGTTAAATTGCTCATCCGTATTAACTAATGCGGATAGCTAATTGAAATGTGGCTAAGGCATTTCTTCTGCAGCATTAACTAATGCGGATAGACCTGGAAAACAGCTAAGGCATTTCTCATCCGCATCAACTAATGCAGATGGCTCAAGAAATGCGGCTAAGGCAATTAACCATCCGCATCAACTAATGCGAACAGCCAAGAAATGCGGCTAAGGCATTAGTCATACGTATTAACCAATACGGATCGATAAATAAATGCGGCTAAGGCATTACTCATCCGCATTAACTAATGCGGACAAGCAAAGTAATGCGGTTAAGGGTGTTCATCCGCATTTGTTACAGTTCATCCGCATTTGCCACTGTTAGTATTTCTGGGCCTTAGAGTTATGTTAGGCATGATGATGATAGTGATGCATGTTTATGTACGATGTTTGTATGTCAAGTATGATGTAGCCTATATGATGGTAATGACTGATGACTTATAAATATCGCCATCCCTTGATTCAGTACGTGTTTCTCTTTCCGTGACTTTACGTATTATGACTAATGAATGAAATGAAAGTAATAAGAAACGTAAAGCGAAAGATGATGAAAGAGGAATAAAATGAATGAATGCATGCATTAATGAACGAATGAACGTAAGAAAGGCTTGCAAGCAAATGTATGGAGGTGCCCACCCCTGGTAGGTGTTATCTCAACGGTGTGCGGGTTAGCTATCCCGAAGGATGCACATTGGGGTCAGTCTTGTGATTGCCCACATGTATGGGATCCTTGCCGCTTACCCTAGGTGACTGGATCAGTAGTAGTGCACAACGTTCGTGATTGATCATCACAGGTCCAGCATCCGCAGTCGTGCACAATGTTCGGTGTATAGCGCATGGCATTGATCCAGAATGAAAGAGGAAAGAAAAGTGGTACATGTACTTGCCCTAGGTGACTGGATCCGCAGTAGTGCACAACGTTCGTGATTAATCATCACAGGTCCAGCACCAGCAGTAGTGCATGATGTTCGGGGTATTGTACGTGTCACCAAAAGTAATGAATGTACGAATGAATGTAATGAACAAATGAATGAAAGAAATAAACGTATGTATGTAATGAATGCAGGAATGGAAGGAACATATGAACGAATGTAACGAACGTAGGAATGTATGTAATGAATATATGAAGGAAGGTAAATACATACAAATGAAAGAATGTGAATGTTAATGATGAACGGTACACAAATGGAAGTTAACTAACGAATGATGAAGATAATAATAATATTATCTATGTGTACGTATGATGTGTGACCGCATGTATGTAAAGAACGGTTAAACGAAAGAAAAGTATGTTATCGATAAAACTAGAACTCACTCAGCAACGCTGACTTTTTATGTGTTACAGTTGGCAGGTATTGTTGCTGAGGATGGCATGAGGCGGCTACTCAGCTCTTTTGAGGATGGCATTCCTTGTTACATAATGTTGCAACACATTATGTTGCATGCAAGTGTTTGTTGAGGATTCAAATAAACGGGATTACTTAAGGAATCCTCTTAGTTTTAAATGTTTCCGCAACAATCATTGTAATGTTATGTAATGCAAAAATATGTATTTTGTAATTGACCAACGATGTATTGTTTGCAAAAGCTTTTATAATGAAATGAGAATGTCCTTTTTATCGATTCCACTGAATGATTTTACTTAGTAAATATAAACTATATGTTTGATGTGCAATGAATGACCAACTGTATGCGTCCCGGGGAACGGGGCCTTACAACATAGTAAAACAAAGCATATTGAAATCAGATATTATTTTCTGAGGGATTGCTCAGAAAAGGGTTTAATCAAGTTAATCAAAGTGGACACAACAAATCAGCTTCCTGATTTATTACTAAAGCCTTTGATTCTGTTAGATTTAATTTTCAAATTGAATCTTTGGGTATGATTAACTTAGACTAACTCATCAAAAGCATGTGATTGTTCTTGTGTATAGTAATCACTAATTAAAAAAATTAAAATATATATATATATATATATATATAGGTTTATATATATAAGTAACCTTTATTTCTGTGTTTGTTTCTGTATGACATATGTATGGGAAATGATAGTACACTATGCCTTGGCTTACTTTATCAGCATCATTAAACTTCAAACTGATTTAAAATATTTTGATATGTGAGTAGGTTCATCTTGAGTGGAAACTACACTAAGAGCATGCCAAAATAATGAAAAAGGTGACTGTCTGTGGGAACTCCATTTTAAGGATCAAGCAACTAAGTCTTATCCTGATGTGATCAAATCACTCACCCAAGCACACTATGTAAAATTCATATTCCCTCTGTTTTGTGTGAACAAAGACCTGGGTATATGATTAAAGAGTATGATCTTCATTCTCCCTCTATTTTGTAAACAAAGACCTGGGATAAGTACACCTCTGTTTTATGAAAGTAAAGACCTGGTGACTTTATGAGGATCATATCTCAGCTCTCAAAATAATCTCTTGTGATCAACTGTATATTATCTTAAAGAGCTTAAACATCAAAGCATTAATAAGACTATAATTCTGTTTCAAGATAGAACTTATAACTTAATGTACATAGTTTCTAAGTGTGAAAAAGTGATGATTTGACTCACCAATGGACGCAAACTCTACTGAGAATTGAATGTGAAGCACATGACAGTTACTGACTAACAAACTTCAAAACATGATAAACAGCATGCCTAGTTGATACATACTCATGTATGAATTTCAGTGGATCTGTATACTTACAATCAAGTGTGCACCAGATCAAGTATTATTCAAACAATCAACATCAGCAGAAGCCTAGAGTCATAGTATGATCCCTCTACATATATGCATGCTTGTATCGTTTGAGTCCTTAGTTTATTTTCCTCTTAAATGATTACTTCTCAATTGGACTGTCATATGCCGTTCTTGCTTATTTCCAACATAAATTTATGATGAATGAAACAGTTTAACATTAATCACAAATTTAGGGGGATTAGGTAATGCATGAAAATCAATAAAAAGCTGTTAATTCATCTTTGAAGGAATTGGAACTTGAGCACTAACTTGGATGCAGGATACAGGAAGCTTGCTTGTACTCAATTGTCATACAAATAAAGTCAACAAGGCCCAACATCAAGAAATGATTCTATCATTGATAGGAATCATACATTTAATGTTTCAATGAAACTTTAATATCCGCAGAAGTTTCAGTCAAATTTCTGCATCCGCAGAAATAACAGTGAAATTTCTGCATCAGCAGAACGAACAGTAAAAATGTAACTTTTTGCATAATCGTAGAATTCGTAAACGAAAGGATGTGCAATGATTTGAAAGTATAATTCATATTCATAGAATGGTAATCTATGAATAAGATGTACTCATCAGTAATGTTGCATTTAATTTTTAATTAAGGCATCCGCAGATGCTATCTCATCCGCCGATGCTATGGCATCCGCAGATGTTATGATACATCCGGAATAAATGTTCATAGAAAGGGAAAAGGAAAGTGGGCCCAACATAATAAATAAATGAAATTAATGTGTCTGCTTAGCATCCGCAGATGCTATCTCATCCGCAGATGCTATGGCATCCGCAGATGTTATGATACATCGGAATAAATGTTCATGGAAAGGGAAAGGAAAGTGGGCCCAACATAATAAATAAATGAAATTAATGTGTCTGCTTATAAATGAAATTTTTGAATTTAAGAATTCATTAATCACTTTTCTGAGCACTTTTCACTTTTGACCTAGAAAAACGTACTCCCTTTTCCCTCTTCCACAAACATTCAAACCTTTAAACTCAAAGCCTCAAAACGAACACGTAATCTTGATCATAGACTATTGCATTAAAGGTAAAACATGTCATAATCATCAATAATGAACTGTTTGATTCATAATTATCGTTAAAACTGTTCGTATTCATGTCTACACCACTGATACTAACATACTTATCATTGCTCTTATGTAAAGATGACGAATAGGTTTGCGAAAGAGCACAATGTGTGTGCATTCCTAAACGTTGATGATCCTGCATCAGAAGGATGTCGAGATATCATCAGATATCTTTGACGGTCCAGGCTTTTCTATGCCCTGACGGCAGAGCCTGTGATTCATCAAAATCATATAGTGGATTTCGGATAGATGAACATGTGATCAGAAGATCACTTGAATTGGGAGATCAAGAAGAAGGGCACCTGATATATTTGAGAACGAGTACATTGAGAAGGTGTTCAATCTGATGGGCTATGATGGAGATTTCGATAAAGGGGAGATCAAGAAAGGAAGATTGTGCAAGCCATACAGGTTTCTGTGCCACACTTATCTCAAGTGCATATCTGACCGAAAGTCCGGATTAGATAGATTTTCTAGGCACATATCTTCAGGCATCATTGTAATCTTTGAAGGGAGGACATACAACTATGCTAAATACTTCTTTAATTGTCAGTGCGACCAAGTTAAAGTGCAAAGGTCAGACAAGATGTACATGTTCCCAAGGTTTCTACAACTAATCATCAATGCTGAACTTTCGAGGATTGCAAGGGAAGGTGATGTGTTTGTACAAGCCCATCTGGGTAGGTCTGTACTGAACAAGATCAGTGGCAAGTATCAAGGTGAAGATATGCCCATGTTTGGTCATGTAGTAGATGCACAGGCTGACATACCACAAGAATTGGTATGGATAGATGAACAAGGAGAGGCATCTGCTGATTCTGATCAAGCATCACACTCACCAAACCAAACACCCCTCACCAACACCAATCACCAGCCAGCATAAACATTGGGCCCATCTCACCTATTCATCATCATGCATCCCCATAACAACTATCCACTTCCACCCAAAACACCCAGCCTAGCTCTCCTATACTTCAAGAATTACCAGTGATTTCACTCTCATCATCACAAAACATAGCCAATCTCACCCTTCCAAGCCATATCACCTCTGAACCCACATCCAGATACTCCTAAATAACCATCACCGAAAAGTGCAAGCACTGAGCCTGTGCACATAGCTCAGTCTCAGAACTCTATTCACACTGGAGAGACTAAGTTAATGTCATAAGCAAGCACTATTCCTATTTCAAACTCAAACTCACAGAACCAAGTGATGTCTGATCACACTGAACTAGTATCTCCAATCACTGATCAGCACATGGCCCAGCAACAAACTCTAGAGCATGCAGATGAAGTCAGTGAACACTTCTCTAGTACAGCAAGTGTAGCTACAACTAAAGAAAAAAATGAGACACCTGCTGAAGAAGAAGAACAGGGGAGTCTAGTGGATGTAATTGCTTATCATGAAGATGACCTGAGTAACCAAGACATCCCTGTGAGTAAGAGCTATTGGTTGCTGAGTACAATAACTAGTACTCAAATCAAATAAAGAAAACAAAGAATTCAAGAGCTAAAGGGATTGATCAAAGAAAAAGATGAAGAGCTGATGAAACATGAAGCTAGACTAAAGAGACTTGGAGAATATGCTCAAAGTAACACTGAAGTGATTGATGCTCTGCTTCAACATGAACAAGAACTGCAAGATTGTGTAAAACATGAGAAGAATGAAAAAGAAAAGCTGATCTCGAAAGTGGAACAAATCTCTGATGATGTGTCTGCAAAAGCTGAGCTGATAAAGCTGAAAGACCAAGAGATTGAGTGTTTAAAGATAAAGATTTGTGCATGGAAGATAACCCATCGGTCAAACAAACTCAATAATCTTCTGAAGCTTCAAAGAGACTTATTCTGTATTCACGGAAGAGAAAATACTGAGTGCTACTCAAAAGAAGGTGATCAATGTAAAAGATTCTCCTGAGAAGCCAAAGCCCACATCTGCTGAACACACTCCTTCAGTAGTTTTATCTACTGTGAAGTTGAAATCCAATAATGATAATGACAGTGATGATGAATGGAATGAGCTGACAAAGATGGACTCTCCAACAGATCAAAAGGATCAAAGGCTGATGATCTTCAAACAACAAAAGATATTCTGGAAGAGAGGCCTAAGTCAACCATGTTTATGACTCTTATAAACCATGGGTTCCCCTTTGACATGGTTGAAAGGATGAATGTCACTGAACTAAAAGATATGCTCAAGGAATTCGAGCTTGCAAGATTCATGATCCCAAACTGTAATTATGAAGCATTCTCTACTTTTCAATCAATTCAGAAGACCAAGAAAGAGTTAGGCCACTGTGACACAGCCAAACTGAGCAAATATAAAATGACTTGCTGCCTGCAGGGGCATAACTACAACCACATGAGCTGAAAGGGAGAACAACTGGTGAACTGAGAAGAATGATGGAACATGTGATGAAAGTTGAGCTTGATACAGGAGTCAGATTCAGAACTGAAGCTCCTAATCCTGCTGTTGAGCATCATAACAAAATATCTGCTGAACCAGTTTTGGTGGAAAGCAAAGATCAACACAAAGAAAAGGATAAACTGATCAGAGAGCCCAGAGAAGTAATTCCAGGGAAAGTGTGGCCTATTGGAACTACTCTGAGGGAAATAACAGAACAAAAGTCCACCTTGATACAACTGATAGACCACCTTATAACTCCCAGCTCTGTTGAAGAGAACAGGATTATGTCCTGGAAATAAGATCCAGGGTGGGATTGTGCAGTTATTAAGATAACATCAGGAAGAGTTGAATACTTCCATGATGTATTCTCAGTATTGTCCTTGCCTGAAAGTGATCTAAAAACCTACAAAGCCTCATCATTACAAATTACCCAATACACCCAAGAGGAAGAGACTTCTCAACTATTGTGGGTAAGCTGAAGACAAATTAATTCAAAGATGATGTGCTAGCTGAAGATAAGAGAGAGGATGATGAGCACAGAAGGAGAATTAAAGGGGTTAAAAGATACAAGTCCAATGCCTTAGAATCAGTAGATGATGAATTTTTGAAGAGGGTTGGATATAATAACAGGAAATCAGCAGTAATCAAGTGCACTGAAGGGACTCAATACACATACCCAATAACTGAACGGGGTTATGTTGAGAAAACAAAAGAGCTTGTGCTGCTGAGAAATGCAGAAAACAAAAGAGCTGATCGGATCAGGATTTTTGATCCTGTGGAAATCAAGCTACTTCATTCTAGCTACACCTCTTACCTGCATGACAAATTCTTTCCAAAGTTAGGTGATGAAAAAGCACAGAATGATCTGTTCCTGCATGTCCATGTCATTCAAGTAATTGATAAACTACATGCTAAAGCATACAAAAGAAGAAGACACAATGTTGGACTGCTGAAGTGAACAACTTTGATAAAGTAACAGAACTCAGGATCTCAGAGCAAGATGAGCTAGAAGTGGTGAATAACAACAAAGTGTTAGACACTCACTATTGAGGAAGATGTTTTGGGACTAAGCTATGAAACTCTGAAAAAGATCAGCAAGATGAAGATCAATTACAAATATGATGATCAGAAGTCTGCTATATCTTACTTTTACAACAAAATAATTGCCAGAGTCAATGAGCTTTCAGTTTTAAAGGAATAATTAGAAGTATCTAAGCCTAGGGGGAGTATTGTTAGATCTAGAGAAAATAGGTCTAGATCAATTTGTATAGGCTTAGAACTTTAATCAATTATTGTAATAAATGATTGTAACTGATTATCAGTATATATATGTATTGAGTATATAGGTTAACCCATATAATCTGTGTTGCTTTTTGTATGATGACAGCCACAAATATTATACTTGGTTGATTTTTTAAATCGGCTAAGTGTAAGAAACATCTACGGATGAACATGTGTGTTCTTCCGTAGATATGTTTCTTACAATACCAAGCATCCAAAGATTGTCTAGGGATGAACATCAGTATCCAGTGATGGAATCACCAAAGATGTACAGACCATTGTGGAAAAACAAGTTCCTGTGGAAGACGAAGTTCCTGCGAAAGAGTAAAAGTTCCTACGGAAGACAAAGCTTCTACGGAAGACGTAGAACACTTGTATGAAATTGTCAAAATTCAACAAGTCAACAAATCAACGTCAATTTTAAATCCCAAGAGATCCAGTGTTTCCTTAACTGACTCAAAGATGTCTATAAATATGAGTCCTAGGTTTCACATCTCGAAGAACACAATTAGCAATATTACGGCTGTCGACAATCACATCATTGTGCAACCCTAGCCGCCGTCTCATCAACAATACATCAATTCGATTGAAGAAATCATTGTTCATAGTTTTCATACTTATTCTTTTGTAATCATTACTCAATATTAATGAAATAAATTTGAATAAATTATTGTGTTCGTATTACTGTGTCATTCTGATTGTGTTCTTCAATTAACAATTAACACAATTAAACAACAATTAATAATTATTCGCGATCATTAACTTGTCTTTGTTTTAATACTAATAATTCCTGAATTGAGATCATTGGATTCACAGTATATATATACGTATATATACGTATATATACGTATATATATACGTATATATACGTATATATATGTATATACGTATATATATACGTATATATATACGTATACGTATATATACGAATATATATACGTATATATATATACGTATATATATATATATACACGTATATATATATATACGTATATACATATATATACGTATATATAGTATACATCTATACCTATGTATACGTATACGTATATATATAGGTATACGTATACGTACGTATACGTATACGTGTACGTATACGTACGTATACGTGTACGTATACGTACGTATACGTGTACGTATACGTACGTATACGTGTACGTATACGTACGTATACGTGTACGTATACGTGTACGTATACGTACGTATACGTGTACGTACACGTACGTATACGTGTACGTACACGTACGTATACGTGGACGTACACGTACGTATACGTGTACGTACACGTACGTATACGTGCACGTACACGTACGTATACGTGCACGTACACGTACGTATACGTGCACGTATACGTACGTATACGTGTACGTATACGTACGTATACGTACGTATACGTACGTATACGTGTACGTATACGTACGTATACGTGTACGTATACGTAGGTATACGTGTACGTATACGTACGTATACGTATACGTATATATACGTATACGTATACGATATATATACGTATACGTATATATACGTATATATATATATACGTATATATATATATATACGTATATATACGTATATATACGTATATATACGTATATATACGTATACGTATAAATACGTATATATACGTATACGTATACGTATATATAGGTATACGTATACGTATATATATACGTATACGTATATATACGTATATATACGTATATATATATATATACGTATATATATACATATACGTATATATACGTATATATACGTATATATACGTATACGTATATACGTATATATACGTATACGTATATATACGTATACGTATACGTATATATATACGTATATGTATATATACGTATATATATCTATACGTACATATATAGGTATATATATACGTATATATACGTATATATACGTATACGTATATATATATACGTATATATATACGTATATATACACGTATATATATATACGTATATATATACGTATATATATACATATATATACGATCTATATATATGTATATATATACACGTAAATATATATATGTATATATATACGTATATATATACGTGTATATATATATATATACACGTATATATACATTCACGTATATATACGTATACGTATATATACGTACACGTATATATCGTATACGTGTAGGTATACGTACGTATACGTGTACATCTATATACGTATACGTATATATACATACACGTATATATACGTATACGTATATATACGTACACGTATATATACGTATACGTGTACGTATACGTATACGGTACGTATACGTATGTATACGTATACGTATATACG